>JANAVB010028397.1:2479972-2482472 GCA_029216955.1 Iris pallida | reverse complement strand
GCTAGCTACCAGCATTGGATGATCGTTGTCTATCCTAAGCTAATTCCAAAATGACTTGTATTGCCAGTGGCCCTTCATATAGAGGAGTCGGTGTGCTGAGCGGCAATCCGCATGCACGAAGTCGGTTGAGTCGCAGGAAGTGTAAGCAGGTACGAATGAGTCAAAATGTGTGCACGGTTTGCAACACAATTATGGAGCCTAAGATTTGGCTATAGCAAAGACGCATGCTTCGGCACGAGATGTGGCATCATTGGTTGAGTCAATGACACAAGTCTATGAGTATGGTTTGAGTCGAATTCATGTTGAAATGGGAAAGACCATAAGGCAAGTATGAATGGGTTGCACTATGTTGCGAGGCACGTCCTTGATGTTTGTCACACAAATGAGTTTTGTATCACGGTCTTAAAATACTTGATAGTATGATCACGTTGGTTGCAACACGAATAGGCCAGGAGTCTATTTTCTAAAATTAATCCTAAGGCAAGAATAGAAAGGCAATCAAAAGAATAAATTGTAATCAATAAATGAATGTATTGGTTTTGTATGGGTAAGCGAGGAGCTCACACCACCAGTATGGTTGTGTACTGACACCCACACAGTTTTCATGCACAAGTTACAGGTACTGCTCGTTCGAAGCGGAGCTCGCTTGAATGCGCTGAGGCATGGAGTTCCTTGACGTTTCGAGGCGTGCAGCCGCATTGAAGTTTTCACTTATATGAGACATAATGTATGGACATCGCCTTCTAAAGCATCCGTTGGTTTGTTATGTTGTATTGAGAGATGAGAGAGAGGTGAGTGACTTGTAAATAAAGAGAAAAGTGAGCTCGAGCGACTTGTAATTTGGCTACGCAAATTTTGGCTGAATACTTGTGTTGCCTTTGTTTATTCAATGCTTCTGTTCGGGACTTCTGTGCCACGACCCTGTCGCAAGCTGCTATAATCGGCCGTTATGGAAACCGTCTTACGTGAGCGCAACCTAGGCTCACGCGGCATCACGTATTAGCGAGGACGAACGGTCCTCCAGAACCGGAGTGTGACAAATTCCAAGTGTAAAGGATGAGGGTAAATGTAATATTATATATCTTTTATGCATTAATGTGTACATAAGCTCAGAGTTTTCATCCAAGAAAAAGACATGTTAAAATAGAACAAAATTTTATTGAGTACAAATTAATGTAGATGAAGCATGTATTGATAATATGATTACATTTTCTGCAAATAATTAATTCTTAGCGATATGATTAATTGAACATGCAATTCATGAACCTATACCATATTCCACGGGTATGAAATACAAGTGCATATATGCTAGTTGATTCAAAAAGAAAAAGTTAATCAATTACGCTAAAAAAAAGATTTATTGAAACAAATTTTTGTATCAGATGTATAAGAGCATCTTCAATGCTAATGTGATAAAAATTGGAACATTTTCTGTAAGAAGTGCTCTCCAATGCAAGTCCCCTTTTTCGGTGCGTGTGTGCACGCTTACTATGCCATGATTTCAGAAGACAATTTAAATTAAGACTAGTTACGTTCACCTTACATTGCACCTACCAACAAATATTATATTAAAAAAAAAAAGGATAAAAATTTAAGTTATATTAAATATTGAAATAATTTAATATATTAATTAAATTCGTTATAAATATTTTTTTTAGAGTTTGGATATGTGTTTACTTAGATATATCATATACTTAGTTTAAATATATTTAAATATTGAATATTTATGATTTATTATATGTTTCATGTAGTTACAGTGATTTAAAAAATTGGTTTAATTGTAATTTGATAATTTTAACTATTCATGTTTTTCAACTTGATACCCTAAACTTTTTTACTCAACAAATTGATACAACTATAAATATTTTCAACTACATACCCTAAAAAAACCAAAATTACCCTTGTCCGCCTGCCCCCACCCCCACTACGCCGTCCTGTTGCACCGCCCCGCTCCACCCCCCTCCCCCCGGCTGCAACCCACCCCTTCCCTCCCCCCCCCCCCCCCCCCCCCCTCCCCCCGTCTCTCTCTGGGTGCGCGCGGTGGCACTGCGGATAGGGGGCAGGAGGGGAGGGGTGCTAGGTGGGGCGGGTGGCCGAAGGGAGGCATGGGTGGTGGAGCATTGGGGAGCGGGGGTGTAGGGGTAGCTAGGGTGGATAGAGCTAGAGGGGTGGAAGTATGGTGGTGCGGATGGTATTTAAGTTTTAAAATATATTATTGTCCATATTTTTTTTTTAGATATCCAGTTGAGAGTATCAAATTGTAACTAAGCCATTTATTCTTAGGCCTCGTTTGGTTCGCGGAATAGGGAAAGGAAATCAATTCCTTGTCATTTTCTTTCCTTTGGAAAACTTTAATTCCTATTGACTTTCCTTTCCGATGTTTGGCAATGCCAAGGAATTTTGGAAAGGAAAGTGAATACTTCAATGAAAGTGATTCCTTCCTTGGATGGATGGAATCACTTTCCCCCCTAATTTTCCTTCCATTGGGAATCACTTTCCT
>JANAVB010028397.1:2321270-2479959 GCA_029216955.1 Iris pallida | reverse complement strand
AGTTTGCCAGCAGCTCAAGGCGGAGCGCCAGAGGCCAGCTGGTCTGTTGCAGCCGTTATCCATTCCCCCGCGTGAAGTGGGAACACATTACGATGGAACTTCGTCTCAGGGCTTTCTCGTTCCCAAGAGGAAGGATGCCATTTGGGTCATCATGGACAGGCTGACGAATGTGCGCACTTCATACCCTTCAAGGTGGGGCTTTCCACCGAGAAGTTGGCGGAGCTATACATGCAGCAATAGTTCACTTGCCGGAGTACCATGAGCTCGTGTCGGACCGAGACGCAGATTCACGTCCTACTACTGGAGAGCTTACAGGATGATTGGGCAGTCGTCAAGTTCAGTACGGCATACCACCCGCAGACAGATGGGCAGTCCGAGAGACGATACAGACGCTAGAGGACATGCTGAGACCTGTATGCTGGACTTTGGCGGATCATGGAAGAGCCATCTGCACTTGGTAGAGTTTTCATCCAACAGCTACCAAGCCAGTATCGGTATGTTCTCCTTTCGAGGCACTATATGGACGACGATACCGTACACCCGCTCTTTGGATGATGTTGGGGACAGTTTGCTTGGGCCAGAGATGATCACGGATGCACAGAGAAGGTCGGGATGATCATAGACAGGCTCAGAGTCGCTCAGACAGGCAGAAACACTGGGCCGATGCTATCGCAGACCGATGGATTCGCCGATGGAGATATGGTGCTGGTGAATATCACCTACTAGGGACAATCCGTTCGGACGAGAGGCAAGTTGAGCCCCAGATACATCGACCGTTCGAGATACTTGGCAGGATCGGAGAGGTAGCTTACAGGGTTCACTTCCCCCAACCTAGCAGGAGTTCATGAAGTTTTTCACGTATCACAGCTGAGGATATATTTCCGGACCCCAGCCATGTGCTAGATCATTCAGATTGGAGATCGTACCAAGCCTTGCAGTCACTGAGCACCAGTGGAGATATTGGACAGGAGGGAGAAGAGGCTGAGGAACAAAGTTAACCCTTAGTACGAGTACTTGGAGCCGTCACTATTCGGTGAATCTACTTGGGAGAGGAGTCGACATGAGGGAGAGATATCCTTACTTGTTCGACCCAACAGTTGCGAGGGAACTATCCGTTCCCGCTTGATACCTTAGAGGTTAGTTTGATCGTAGCCTTAGTCATTTGTGCATTGCTTGTTATGTTAGAATATTTGTAGAGTTTTCTATCCTTGTGAATTTCGAGGACAAAATTTTTCAAGGAGGAAACTTGTCAGCCCCTATTTTTTAAATTTAGTTTTAATTAGTGTTAATTAGATGTTATGACCTACTTAGCTTTAAAATAATTATAATAATTATTAGGAATTTTTCTAGAAGTTTTTAAATGACTTTTAATTAATTTTTAAATCAAATATAGCATTGTGTAATTAATTGAAATTTTTAATATCATTTTGTAATATTTAATTTATTTTAATATCAAATTGTAATATTGAATTTTTTTATTGCGGGTTGCAATAATAATTGCAAACCATGAGAGCGGGGTTATTTTACAAAATCCCAAAATTGGGGGACTTTTCTGTAATTCATCATCCCCCCCCCCCACGTCTCTGCCAACTGCCCCCGACGACCGGCGACTACCACCGCACCACCGACCTAGCCGCAGCGACCTCCTCCTTCCCCTATAAATCTCCCCCAGACCGAAACCCTAACCCTAGTTTAAATTTCGACCACGACCCCCCTTCTTCCCTGACGACCTAACACTAACCCTACTCCGGCGACCCCTAGCGCCACCTCCACAGCCGCCTACACCACCATCCACCACCACCGACGAGTTCGCCACGCCAAGGCGATGCGCGCCCCCCGCCGCGACCGCGCTTCCTCCGCCATGTCGCTGCACAGCCCGTTCGACTTTGACACGTACGTGTCCTTTATTTTTTCTCCTCCGACACGACTCGTCTTCACATATGCGACTCGCCGCGTCCCAACGGCCTTGTGGTAAGTCTGGACACGTCCAACTCGGTCTACGTGTCGTGCACGACCCGGATACTGGGACTCAGTCGTTCTTCGTGTCCCTACTGTCAGGATACGAAGTTTGGGCTATCGGTTAAATCCATTACCTAAATCTAACATAAAACAAACCCAACCCTTTCCCCTAACAACAGACTCGGGCTGACCCCCTGGCCACCCGACCGCGCCTAACACCCCCTGCCCTGACCCGAGTTCGAGCCCCCCCTTCCATGTTCTGTTTTGTTTTTTTTTTTTTTGTTTTGTTTATGTTTTTATTTTATTATTTATATGTATATATGTATATATATGTATTTATATATATGTATACATGTATATTTATGTATATATATATATATATTATATATTTTTTATACTATTATGTATATGTATATATACTGTATTTATATATATATATATATATATATATATATATATATATTTTTTATATATATATATATATATATATATTATATATATATATATTTTTTTTTTTTTTTTTTTTTTTTAGGGTGTCCTTCTTACTGGAGCTGGCGCGTGCGCCTAAGGGGGGATTCGAACCCGGGCCATCCGCCGGAGCCCCGTCGCTACCTAGGCCACGATATATATATATAGATATAATATATATTAATATATATATATATATATATATATATATATAGATATATATATAATATAATATAATATATGTATATTTATTTATGTATATATCCATTATATATATATATACATATATCTATATATATATATATATATAATAATATCTATATATATATCTATATATATATATATATATCTATAAATATATATATATAGATATATATATATATATTATATATATATATTAATATATATATAATATATATATAATCTATATATATATATATATATATATATATATATATATATATATATTAGATATATATCTATTGTTGTTGTATCTTTTATATGTATTTCAAATTCTACTTGTACAAAATATTATGTAAAATTTCACAAGTTATTTTATTGTGTAATTTTGTGCTTATATATTTTACCCTTTAAATATATTATTATATTTAAATTTCTGTAATTTTATTGATATGACCATTGATGTCCAAATCTAGCATGAATTTTGGACCCAATTGTGTCTATATATTCAGAGTCTGTACAAGTCATATTGACTTGATTCATGGCCTGGATCATGTCTGAAATTCGGTTCATTTTGAATACATGGACAAATAGTATTAATAATTATTTTCAAAAGCTGTTGCTTGCTTTTTTGAATTTTTATATATATTTTAAGTGCTGTAAAAATCTGAGAAAAATTGTATTTAAATACTATGTTAATTTAGCTAATTTATTATAATTTGTCCAGCATTTAATAAGTACTTTTGGTATTTATAAAAATGGGGAAAACAAAACTCATTTTCAGGATACATATTTTTGCTGATTTTTAATAAATATTTATGAAGTTTATAATTCGAAAAAAATTAGTATAAATTTCTATAATTAAAGGATCATTTTGGTACTTTATTTTATATAAATTGAGCTTTTTGTTTATCTCAAAATTATTGGACACAATGTACAGTTTGATTTATTTATTGAATAATTACGACTTTCAATGTTTTGTGTTGTTTCGAGTTATAGACGTATTGGACCTCACCCGCACTAGTGTAAATCCTAGAAAGTTAGTTAGAGTATTGTGTCACCCCATATTTGTCTCCTATGCTAAAGTTACCATTTGCTATGTGTCCAGACAGAGAGTCGTGTTGCACCACTAGTGTCTTAGTGTTTAACTTAGTATAAAAATTAAGTTATGTGTTATTCTACAGTGACGAGTCACCAGCTTCTATAGCATTTCTATCGCTGCTTTGCTTTGCTAAAGGCAAGTAACTTCTACAAACTTTACATACTGCTATAAACAATAAACTGTGATTTTTCAACCATGTTAAATGCTGATCCTTGGAGTAGCAAGTTAAATCTTCACATGTTGTATTACTTTTCAGTCTCTACCATGTTTAGGACAGTTTTCATATCTCTCACATGTTTAAACAACGGATTAAGGGAAAATTGTTAGTAGTGTACGTGATCATGTCCCCCTTCTCCGTATGTATTTACCGAGCACTGTTACATTCTATATGTAACTTTGTCGTATGTCTGATCCCGCGTTGTGTATGGACATACACTGATGCCGTTAAGGGTACGTATGTACACTTCAGAAAATTGATATGTACCACTGTACATCTTGATTACCTATTGACTGATCACTCACCTACTACAGTTTTAAACTTTAAAACATATATATATTGCCATGATGAAAGTAATCTAAAACTGGATAACAAGATATGTCATTTTATTTTTTTCTATCACATGATCATATTATAGTTTGTTAGATTCAGTACTTGCTCCCGTCCTGACAGGATAACGTTGTAGGTATTCTTACTGAGGAGGATTGCTCTGTGTTCATATTATGGAGTTACTGCCGATGACCAGGCCTTGTCTTACGAGGATGTACATGCGAAAAACTCGTCTAGTTGTCTATTTACTTTAGACTTTTGAGAGTAGTCATGTATTAGACTATTATTTTGTGACTGGACCTGTATCCGCTTTACATTATGGACTTGTACTTGGAACTTTCTTATATATGAGATGACTTCTGTGTTTGGAACATTTATGACTCTTCATTACATATAGAACTGTTAGCACATTTTAGTCTTAACTTGTTATCTTTAGAACAGCTTACTACGCTTTATCTCAAGCGTAGGCTGGACATTACTCGACCCGGCCCAACAATTTGGGTAGCGGATCGTGACACCCTGGATGATCGCCGTCTATTCTAGGCGTGCCGCATAGGAGATTCGGGGCTTCCATGGGCTAGCTACCAGCATTGGATGATCGTTGTCTATCCTAAGCTAATTCCAAAATGACTTGTATTGCCAGTGGCCCTTCATATAGAGGATCGGTGCTGAGCGCAATCCGCATGCACGAAGTCGGTTGAGTCGCAGGAAGTGTAAGCAGGTACGAATGAGTCAAAATGTGTGCACGGTTTGCAACACAATTATGGCCTAAGATTTGGCTATAGCAAAGACGCATGCTTCGGCCGAGATGTGGCATCATTGGTTGAGTCAATGACACAAGTCTATGAGTATGGTTTGAGTCGAATTCATGTTGAAATGGGAAAGCCATAAGGCAAGTATGAATGGGTTGCACTATGTTGCGAGGCACGTCCTTGAGTTTGTCACACAAATGAGTTTTGGATCACGGTCTTAAAATACTTGATAGTATGATCACGTTGGTTGCAACACGAATAGGCCAGAGTCTATTTTCTAAAATTAATCCTAAGGCAAGAATAGAAAGGCAATCAAAAGAATTGTAATCAATAATGAATGTATTGGTTTTGTATGGGTAAGCGAGGAGCTCACCCCACCGTATGGTTGTGTACTGACACCCACACAGTTTCATGCACAAGTTACAGGTACTGCTCGTTCGAAGCGGAGCTCGCTTGAATGCGCTGAGGCATGGAGTTCCTTGACGTTCGAGGCGTGCAGCCGCATTGAAGTTTTCACTTATATGAGACATATTATGGACATCGCCTCTAAAGCATCCGTTGGTTTGTTATGTTGTATTGAGAGATGAGAGAGAGGTGAGTGACTTGTAAATAAAGAGAAAGTGATCTCGAGCGACTTGTAATTTGGCTACGCAAATTTGGCTGAATACTTGTGTTGCCTTTGTTTTCAATGCTTCTGTTCGGACTTCTGTGCCACGACCCTGTCGCAAGCTGCTATAATCGGCCGTTATGGAAACCGTCTTACGTGAGCGCAACCTAGGCTCACGCGGCATCACGTATTAGCGAGGACGAACGGTCCTCCAGAACCGGAGTGTGACAAATTCCAAGTGTAAAGGTGAGGGTAAATGTAATATTATATATCTTTTATGCATTAATGTGTACATAAGCTCAGAGTTTTCATCCCAAGAAAAACATGTTAAAATAGAACAAAATTTTATTGAGTACAAATTAATGTAGATGAAGCATGTATTGATAATATGATTACATTTTCTGCAAATAATTATTCTTAGCGATATGATTAATTGAACATGCAATTCATGAACCTATACCATTCCCGGGTATGAAATACAAGTGCATATATGCTAGTTGATTCAAAAGAAAAAGTTAATCAATTACGCTAAAAAAAAGATTTATTGAAACAAATTTTTGTATCAGATGTATAAGAGCATCTTCATGCTAATGTGATAAAAATTGGAACATTTCTGTAAGAAGTGCTCTCCAATGCAAGTCCCCTTTTTCGGTGCGTGTGTGCACGCTTACTATGCCATGATTTCAGAAGACAATTTAAATTAAGACTAGTTACGTTCACCTTACATTGCACCTACCAACAAAATGATATAGTTAAAAAAAAAAAGGATAAAAATTTAAGTTATATTAAAATATTGAATATAATTTAATATATTAATTAAATTCGTTATAATATGTTTTTTTAGAGTTTGGATATGTGTTTACTTAGATAATATCATATACTTAGTTAAATATAATTTAAATATTGAATATTTTATGATTTATTATATGTTCATGTAGTTACAGTGATTAAAAAATTGGTTTAATTGTAATTTGATAATTTTAACTATTCATGTTTTTCAACTTGATACCCTAAACTTTTTTACTCAACAAATTGATACAATCACTATTAAATATTTTCAACTACATACCCTAAAAAAACCAAAATTACCCTTGTCCCCTGCCCCCCACCCCCCTGCGCACCCTACCGCCGTCCTGTTGCACCGCCCCCGCTCCCCCCCTCCCCCCGGCTGCAACCCACCCCTTCCCTCCCCCCCCCCCCCCCCCCCCCCTCCCCCCGTCTCTCTCTGGGTGCGCGCGGTGGCACTGCGGATAGAGGGGGGCAGAGGGGAGGGGGTTGCTAGGTGGGCGGGGTGGCCGAAGGGAGGCATGGGTGGGTGGACGCATTGGGGAGCGGGGTGTAGGGGTAGCTAGGGTGGATAGAGCTAGAGGTGGAAGTAATGGTGGTGCGGATGGTAGTTTTAAGTTTTAAACATGAATATTATTGTCCATATTTTTTTTTAGATATCCAGTTGAGTATCAAATTGTAACTAAGCCATTTATTCTTAGGCCTCGTTTGGTTCGCGAATAGGGAAAGGAAATCAATTCCTTGTCATTTTCTTTCCTTTGGAAAACTTTAATTCCTATTGACTTTCCTTTCCGATGTTTGGCAATGCCAAGGAATTTGGAAAGGAAAGTGAATACTTCAATGAGGGAAAGTGATTCCTTCCTTGGATGGATGGAATCACTTTCCCCCCTAATTTTCCTTCCATTGGGAATCACTTTCCTTTCCTCCTCAATTCCTTGGACGTCCAAATATAGGAAAGTAATCACTTTTCTTTCCCAACCGGAGATTTCGCGAACCAAACGAGCCTTAGGGTGCGGCTATACGCACCCCATGACTTACTTAGCATACCCCAAATGCTAAGACCATCTCCAATGGTGATTTCTAAAATTGAATTCTTATCCTATTTGGCATTGTACTTTAAGGAGATTTCTATCCTAGTTGGAAGAGTTTCTACATAGAAATTGTAGACATAAAAATGCTCTCCAATGGTTCTCTATTCTATCCTATGTGTCAAATAGTAAAATGACCAATTAATGGTGTAGGTCCAATAATAATTGTCATGAGAGATAGGAGAATTTCTATGAGAGTTTCTACATGTAAACTCTCCTAGAAAGTTTCCATCCTACATCATTGCCACCTAGGATAGAAATGATGATAGAAATTACCATTGGGAGAAGTTTTTTCTAAAATGGATTTCTTCCATAGAATAGGGAAGATGGAAACCCCCATTGGAGATGGTCTAAGTACACCACATTTTAATTGATTAAAATTAGCATAAATGTTAAGTACACCCCCATCAAATGACCAAAATATCATTTTCTATTCTAACCTAACCTATATATCATTCTTAAGCACACCCCAAATCATTCTAACATCTCTACTCTCTTCTCTCCTCTCTCCAACTGACCGGTCCCCCCTCTCTTCTCCGATCCCTCTGCTCCCAACCAATCCCAAGATCACTGCTAGGATTTTTCGCTTAGGATCACTGCTAGGGTTTTCGAATCCCTTCAATTGTGTGTAAACGAAAAAACAAATTTTTTTTGGGTTTTCAAGGTTCTGTTTGAGCATGGTTTGTCGAGCGCTCGGACTGGAGTTCGACTCCCGACAGTCGAACTTCTTTGCTAACGTTCGACAAAAGCTGGTTGAACGAAAAATTAAATGAAAAACACAGTGTTCGACCACAACTAGTCGGACAAAGCTCTACTGTTCGACCATTACAGGTCGAACTATCCTATATATGTTCGACTTTCCTCGATCGAATATGTTTTGTTCAGTCGACAAGTCGAACAGAACATGTAATGTTCGGCCGACACAGGTCGAGCAGACAGTGTTCCGTTCGACTTGTGTTGATCGTGCTTATCGCGGAATTTTTTTTTTTTAGTTCAACGATTCACATACAGTGCTTCAAATCGAGAAAGAACGATTTGTGTCTTTGAATTGGACTTCCTTTCTCCATGATGCCTTCTTCACAATTTCAAAGTAGGATTTTCTAAGGTTTTGGGGTTGGGTTGGAGAAGAATGTGAAAATGAAAGAAGGAAGAAGAAGAAGGATGATTGGATGTGATAGGAAGGTCATATGGGATATATGAGTCTTTTAACATTAATCTAATTTTCAACTTAAGTTATATGAGATGTGCTTAAAAAGTCATGGGGTGCATATAGCCGCACCCTTATTCTTAACTACGTGAAAATATACACGCTTTTTTTTATTACTAATTAATAGAGTATACAAATAAGACTTTTTTCTTAGCCGCGTCCAAGCCGTATTATAATAGTAGAATAATTTCTGTTACTAAACATCCAATTTCTTAGCCATGTAAACATTTTACATCAACTATTATAATTTAAAATGGTAAAAAAATATTGGATGTGATTAAATTTAACAGATCTTGTGGGGAAAAAGAAATAATAAAACAACGGTCCAAGTACTATACATAGAATCTATAGATTATATACTTACTATGGATATCATCTATATCCTTATTTATACTAACAAAAAAGAAGAGCCTACAATCCCTTGAACATCTGCACAACCTACATTCCGCCCCCATGAACTCCGAACTCGAGAAGCTCCGAGACAAAGACGACGACGACGACAAAGAGTCGAGGTGGACGTCGGAAGACGAGGCGCAGCTGCTGGAGGCCGTGCTAGAGATGGTGGAGGAGCCGTTGGAGTCCTTCGACCCGGCGGTCTCTCCCCTGGATAAGCTGGCGAGGACGCTGGCCAAGCCCTTCGCGAGGGCGGAGGTGTTGGCCAAGGTGAAGGAGCTGGAAAGGCGGCACCGCGACGAGAAGTGCTGCAATGTTCCGGCAGGAAAGGCCGTCGCCGCCGCGGAGTCGAACCGCTCGTCGGTGGTGGTGTTAGAAACTAGCTGCAAGATATGGGGACGACCAAAGGGAGGGATTGTGAAGAAGAAGAAGAGGAGGGCGAGGAGGAGGAAGAGAAGGGGAGAGAAGAAGAATGTAACCCAATATTAAAGTGAAGATTTTGTATTATCTTATGAGCTTTGCTATGCCTACAGTCTTCGATTGGAGAAGAGGGGGAAGTGGTGGGACGGATGTAAGAATTTGGTAGTAGACTTAGCATTTTCCATTATCTTATACTTAAAAAGAATGTGTCGACCCTCTTAAAATGTTATCATGTACTTTTTTTTTTTAATTTTATTCATTCAAATTTTAAATATGTTTCTGTATTAAATTTGACATTAATTTATGACACTCTTAAAATATCATTTAATTTTATTCATTCAAATGTCAAATTAATACGAGATTTAATGCAGGAATATATTTGAAATTTGAACGAATAGAATTAGAAAAAGAGTATAACATGATATTTTAGGACTGTCAATAATAGCACCTGAAAAAAGAAGCTAATTATTGTTGATATCCTGTATTTTATATCAGTTTAGAGTTTAAGTATTGACATATTCAATTGAAAAGTTTGGATGTGAATTTTTATTTTTAGTTTCAATTTTTTTTTCCGTTGTACCCTCATTTGTCTGCTCTTTTGGATATATTTATTTTATTTTATTTGAGTTTCTTTAAGGGATTGATTTTCTGTTAATAATATTGGAAGATTGGAGGGCTATAATTTGTTTTAGGTTTTAGAATACATACGTTTATTTGTATATATATGTGAGTATCATATACACACAAGTCCTTCCCAAAAAAAAAAAAAAAAGATTATATCATTGTCATCACAAACAATAACTTATACACTTATAATTTGCAAGCATAAAATAGTTTCGCAAGTAGTGAATCATAATTGTTGAAAACAAAGATTCACTACCACATCAAATGTACCACAAAATTTTATATCATTCATTATCACATCAAATGGACCATAAAAAATAGAAAAATCTCAAAACACCCCGATTAAGGTACTGTTTATAAAGACACTCAAAATTAAACTGCATTGGTTTAAAAATAATTATACAAAAAAAATTAGGCACTTTACAAACTACTGGCTCAAAAATCTCTCAAAATCGATAAAAAAAAGTAAAATACTATTGCTTAGGGGTGAGCATTATCCAGTTTTGGACCAAAAATCGAACATAACCGAACGAAAATTCGGTTCAGTTTTGGTTTTGAAATACTAAAAAAATTATTTGGTTTCGATTTTGGACTCGTACAATTATGTAAATATCATCAATTCAATACATATGTGGTAATTAAAATGTGTATATTTTTAAAGCAACAATTCTATTTTTGTGTTTTGAAACCAAACTTTACTAATTTAACAACTAATCTAACTTTGGACGCAAATACACTAAATGTGTGTATAAAAATTATAATTTTTAGTATCATTTAATCACGATTTCAATTTTGGACCTACTTATTATATAACAGAAATAGTCTAACCGAACAAACAGAATAAACCGAATCGTTGTTCGGTTCGGTTCGATTTCGAATTTGACTAATTTTGGTTCGGATTCGGTTTTAGATTTTTAGAATTTTGATTTATTCAATTTTGACTATTTTGATTCGGTTGAAACCGAATAAACCGAACGCTGACCCCTAGTATTGCCAGCCGCCAACATTCCATTCCAAATTGTAGAATAACTAGGGGCGGATACAGGTGGTAGCTGAAGCCCACCCTAGAATTTTTTTTCTTCTTTTTTTTCATATAGTTTTTTTATTATTAAAGGTTGGTTTATACCTAGCCCACCCGAACCAACTCTAGCCCACTCAAGTTTATATTTCTGGATCCGCCCCTGAGAATAACTATGGGTGCAACTCGGGCGGGCTAAATCCAAGCCCGATCGGGTAAACCCGCCAATGGGTTGGGTTAGGGTTGATGATACTTGGGCTCGGGCTTGGATTCGAGTTAAAATATTTGAACCCGATCAAAAATCAGGTTGGGCTCGGGTTCATGTGTCGGGTTATCCAAAGAACCCGAATTCCGGCATACATTATATATATATATATATATATATATATATATATATATATATATATATATATATATATTGTTTCATACTTTTTAAATAAAAATTTTAAATCCAAAATTTATCGACCTAAACTCTTCAACTCCTTCTAAATCTCATGTTACTTTGTATTTTATAGTGATTTGTGCTTAATTGCTATTTGATTATGTGTTTAATATTAGTCTTATTAAAAATTATTTAAATATCATATTAGAGCCCGATAAACCCGATGGACCCGATGTAACCCGAGCTTCCTCCGAGCTCGGTTTTGGGCTTCATATGTTGAACCCGAGGTCGGATTGGGCTTGGGCTTGGACTCGGACTCGGGCTCGAACTCGGACTAGAATTATCATTCATTCGATTGGGCTCGGTTTTCTGTCTATACTCTTGTAAATACTTCAATAATACTTCGTTTGAAATCTACAAATAAAAAAAAATTGTTACCGGCCTCCGGGGAAGTCGTGCACGTAGCACTGCCTAAGAGTTAGCTCGGGTTTATGTGCAGACTGAATCTGAACGCCCCTAGTGGTAAAATCTCCGCTCCACCGGAATCTCGTTGCCGCACACGACGTCGAAAGAATGACCCCGACTTAGCTCCGTCCAGAGCAACAATAGAGAACAGCAGTGATCTTGAGAGTACGAGAATTTGAGAGAGGAAAAAAAACTTCTGCGTGTAAAGAATGAAGGAATGAGACAAGGTATATATAGACGTTTTCCAACGTAGGAGAATAATGACAGATTTAATGAGTCAATTAAAATGAACGTTACAAAACGTTTTTCAGCACATGGTTCGTTGAACCTGGACGGAATTTGAATAGTGAACGTTATGGAATTTAAAATTTATAACGGTCAGAATTTTTCGAAAGGAGCAAAAAATCTTTTATGGTCTCGGCCCGAACCCAAAATCGAATCGACATTCGGCACCCGCAGATGTGGGCACGTACCCGCACCCATTACGCACGCCGAACCGAACCAGGCAGGGTGATAGCGTGGCCCTTGGGGCTCCCTACAAGACTTATAATTAAGCAAGGAGAAACAAAGCATTATATGCACAACCCATTCTTTCCTCCCAACCGATGTGGGACTAAAGAAGGAAAAGGAAATGAACTTTTGTTCAAGCGTCTGTGCAGCATACACAGCTAACATATACATATTTGCACTCTATTCAACTGATCAATAGAAAATTCTAAAAAAAAAAATTGAATAAAGTTATGGCCATTGGCTTCATAATTTTACTTATATTACTCCTTCATTCTTTCTCTTCTTTATTAGTTACTTTTGGTTTGAGGATCATAAACCTATTCCAAAGTAGGCACTTGTTTGGGCAAGGCTAAGAGATTCCTTTTGAAATTGCGGTAGACCAAACTAACTAGGAAAAGCTAATTTGGAGAGAAAGAATGTAAAGGAAAATATATTTGATAACCCTAAATTTATAATATTTGTTGTGTACCAAATGAGAAGAGGGCATACGATTCCAGGACCCATGGTTTCGACCATATCTGAATCGTAAAATATTCAAACAAGTCGGTTCCTAAAATTTAAATTTTAAATGGGATGGGACAGGACAGGTCGTGTGATATTAACGGATCGGGAGGATCCTATTTTCAAAATAAACAGGACAGGGCCCGATGTATATAATATTTTTTTATCAATTATTGAAATTTTTCGTTATTACAATCTATAGATAAATATGTTATTTTTTAGTAAACATATTCTAGAAATTTGGGTAGACATTATACTTATTTTGTTCTTATAGCTAATATATGTAAACCTTTTACTTTTTTGGACCCGTTTGGATCCGTGGGTCGACCCAGTTCGGATCTGTTTTGAACGGATCAAGTTCGGTCCGGTTCCAATAATTTTTGAACCAGTTCCATCCCGTCCCGCAAACTAACTGGTCCCATCCGACCCGTACCCAGCCCTAACTTTTGGAATAATCTACACACTTAGTAAAATATAGCATGGATCATTATATACCTTTTAAATTATAATATTATGACATCTTTATTTCTTTCACAGATGTTTTCTGATCATCTTCAAAAGTGAGATAATCGTCAATGAACTCATCAATATCCATAAAAATGTTCTTGCTTCCACACACATGGTTGTTTGCACCGGTGTCAAGGTAACACGTATTTTTCTCTATGCTTTCTTCTCCTTTGTGTGCCAACGGCAAAGTTGCATTCTCTTGCATTTTTTTTTCAACATAGTGAGCTTTACTCTCAGCATTTCTAGTTGTGTTTCTACAATTCGATGCATAATATCCGAGATCATAACGAGTATATCATTTTTTATTTTATCATACATTTGGCTTTCATTGCTTCTTGTGAAGCTTCTTCTTCTATGTATGTCCTCTTGTAGGATAGTTTTGACCTCTTTATCCATTGGTGAATGTCTTGTGATGAGTTCTTCCTTCTTTTCCACAGTCTCGACCACGATCACGACCATAACATCTTTGACTTCTTTGGTTGGTCAAATTTATTCTTTCTCTTTGAAGGTGAGAATGTATCTTGCTTCTTCTTCTCCTTCTTCATAGACTTGTAATGAGTCCTTAAGTTGCTCAATAGTCATGGACTGCAAGTCTTTGATTTCTTTTTCAATAGTAACTACATTATGCTCAAATTGTGGAGACAAAGAGCGAATGATTTTTCTCATCACTCAAGTGTTAGTTATGATTTTGTCATTTCTTTTCAACTGATTAGCAATGGTCAAAACTCTAGCAAAGTAGTCCGGAATAGTTGCAAACTCGTTCATATATAAAGCTTCACCTCTTAAAGTTTGGAGGCATACATTCATCAATTTCTCATCTTCTTTGCAAGAAATTTGAAAATTTTCTCATGCTTCTTTGAAAGTTGTTGCACTTGAAATCAACTCGAATGCATTATCATCCACGTCTTAGTAGATGAGGAAGAGAGCTTTTTTGTTCCTTTTTCTTGAAGCTTTCAACATCTCCTTTTGAGCTTGAGATAATGAAGTCTCATATTATGGCTCAACATAGCCTTTTTCGACAACCCCTTATACATCTTGTACTCCTAACAAAGTCTTCATCTTAATGTTCCAGTTGGCATAGTTGATCTTGTTGATGGCTCGGACGAATGCCGTAAAGTGGTGCTTTGATGCTTTGATGGCTTATGCGTAGGACTTCCGTTGAGCACTCCGCGCGGACACTTGTGTGTAAGCGCTCCGCGCAGACATTGTGCGCATAAATGGTTATGATTGGTTGATTACTAGATATTTTGTTTTAAATCACTAATTGTCTAAGATTAGAGATAATTTAAGATTAGAGATAATGCTTTGTAACCGCTCCTTATCCTTCGGCTTAATCGAATTAAAGGGGTTACGGCTATTAGGGTTTCGCGAAAACTTTTTTCTATATATATCCCTTTTCTCTTCTCTTTTATGAGAAGTATATATATATATATATATATATATATATATATATATATATATATATATATATATATATACACACACACGGCTACGAGAGGAATTTGCAGCAGCCACAAAATACCACAAAATTACCATATGTTCTCCCAGTTCGTTCAGTTCGTCTTGTTCGAGTTCTATAAAGAGGGTGACATGAGCGTTCCAGAAGTTCAATCCATTGAACTTGATGGTTTCTGGAAGCAGATTGTTGAAAGGTGCAAGTCTTGTTTTGAGCAACAACATCATCACCCCAGCAAGGAGTTCCTTCTTCTATTCTTGTTTTGTTTCTATTCAATTTCCTTGTAGCAGCTCTAGTTGCAAAGAGATTTGAACAACTTTCTATTTTCAACACCTTTGTGTCACAAGATTTTTATTTCATAGAGTCAGTTTGTAACAAATTGTGGTTAGATCAAAGATTATCATCTGGTTGCAGGAATCACCATCTTTGTAACCCGGCAATAACATTTAATTCCCTACAAATAACGTCAGCTCATTCCTAACAGCTGTGTAGCTTTTGAAAACATAACAAAAATAAGGAATCTGATGAACACAAGACTTGGGATCCCAAACTTGGAAGAACAAAAAAAAAATTTTGGCAAACGGCCAATGCTTGTTCAAGGAATGCAAAACTCAGAAACAAAATGACTCATGAGGATTATTAGCACATATTGAGTGTCAGTCCCATATTTCATAATATAATTGTTGAAAAAGTGAATATATATTTGAAATATTAAATAATAAGTATTATTATTTTCTTACAACGAATCTATGGCAATGAGTCTATTGAAAATGTGTTCTTTCCATTGTCTCTTTATCGTCTACAAAAGCATAAGTGTTTGAATAATTCAATCACTCAATCCATTCATCAAACATTAAGTATAAAAGAGAGAGACTACCTACATTGTTTCGTCAAGTTCCTGCGGTGTGAAGTATTGTTACGAAGGAAAAGAACCGTTGTATCCTAAAAGACTAATCGTCATTAAACCGTAAGTACCAGTGTGGAAACGAATATTGTCTTAAGGACATTGAACCAAGTTCAAGTCTCGGTTTCGGTCAGATTATTTATTTACAATATATTCTACAGAGTTGGAATTATTTTATACTAACAATAAAGCGGATCAAAAGCCTCCCTTAGAAAGCCCCCCAAAAACCCCCCTCACTCTAATTCGTAATATTAATGTTAATGTTAATATTAATTTTTTAAATTTTTTTATATATTAATGTTAATGTTAATATTTAATGTTAACATTAACATTAACATTAACATAACATTAAATTATGGATTAGAGTGAGGGGGATTTTTGGGGGCTCGAACCCTCCCGACCAGACTGGATGACTGTTGCGTTACCACTGGAGCAATGCTACGTTAGCATAATGTCCTATAAATACGAAACATTGGACTTTGTCTGCGATGTAAAACTGCCAAGGACTTTGTGTGCACATATTTTGCAGCAACAAAAATGAATAATTTTTATTAAGCAAAGGAAATGAGCAGTCAAGCATAGCGTGTACTAATCCATCACCATGGTACAACATTAAATCCACTCTCGACACGTCCGTGGGTTGTGGTCTAATGGTAGCAACGGAGGGCCCGGCACAGAAGGCGCAGGTTCGAATTCGAATCTCCCCCGGACATTTGTAAAGCCGGAGAAAAGGACACTTCAAAAAAAATAAATCCACTCACGCTACAGGCAGATGTTCATCCTTGCATATTGTACAGAACTATTTCTCAAATTCACCTCTAGCTAAAACCAAGTAGAAGCAAGAGGAACACAATCACCAAGATCCTCAGCTTCAGTTGCTGCAGCTTCTCCAACTGACCTGCAGTCGAAGACGCCGCCCCAGGCGCTCTATCACCATCGTCTCCGTCTTTGTTTTCCAGCGGGCAGCTCACATTGCAGCGGCTGGGGCGCACGACTCTATAAACGCCCTTGCTGGTCATGACGAAAACATCTCTGCTGTTGTCTTCTCCGAACGAGAATATGTAGCCCAGCGACGGGAGGGAGCTTCCTTCGACCGTGTCGCAAGCAACTGGAGACCTCTGTGAACAGCCGAAAGGAGTAATGGCGCTGCTGAAGTTTCCGCTGTTCACTGGGTTCTCCGTTCCCACCCACATTGCTCCTGCGTAAAGATCGGCAAACAGATACCTGAAGGAAATGACACGGATATCAGGAACACCAGACGGAGAGGCATCATTCGAACCACCGTCGGTCATATTTCTTTTTATCGAGAAATAGAAGAAGCCATACAATGGTTTTGTCGGGCCTACTCATACGCTATCTAAACTAAAAAAATAGATTAATTGATACCCGTGCCTGTGAGAAGTCGGGTCTATCCAATTTCATTGGTATCATTATAATTTATGAATTTATATGTGAAAATAAAGACTGAGGAAAGGAAGTTTTCGAATCACTAACTCAGGTCCATTGTCCAATACTACTCGTCGAAATATGGAGGTACTTATGGCAGAACAGGCCAACCTGGCCTTTCACAATAAAGTGATAGATGGATTCGGCGAAGCTCACTCACCTCCCGTACAGGCAAGGGTCGGCTGCGGACCGGTAGACGAAGCCCCCGCTGACGGATGCAGATCCGACGCTGTTGTTCAGAGCAGAATGGGGATATCCCATGATGGGGAAGATGGCGTCTATGGAGGTAGCAGATGTGTTTCCTCCTGGAGTTGAAGTGGGTTGGAAAAGCTCGGGGCCTTCGTAAACTCGCCATCCATAGTTTCCGCCTTTCGTGATCAAGTCTATTTCTTCGTATCCGTTCTACAAAATATAAATATATTGCAAATTTCAGCCATACTAAAACAACTAAAAGAGGAGGGAGAAGTCCAGCAACCCTAAACACCAAGGCAATAGTTCAAAAGTACCAAAACCTGAAAAGGCTCCATTAAGACCCCATTTGATTCACTGTAGTATAATCGTAATCGTAATGTAATCAAATAAAACTTTTTTATTTTTTTCATTTGATTACATTGAAATTACGATTACATTACATTACAGTATATCAAACGAGGCCTAATAATAATAATAATAATAATAAGCATTTTACTTCCGTCACTTGACATCACTTTGAATAAAAAAATAAAAAATAGACCAAAATGGGTGTTATTAGTATAATAATATTAACAAAATTCATATGGGTGTAGACACGGAGATGGAGAGATGAGAAGATACAATAAAACCCTAAACTAAAATATTATGGAGACAATAATAATAAAAATTACAAACTGACTCGACTTGACCGACAAACTCACTCAAAACTGCCCGTGTCAGATGACGACTGCTGCTCTGGTTGATAAGATGGTTGGTGCTGGAAATGAGATTGGTGGGTGCTACGATAACGATAACGAAGATGGTTGTTGATGATAATGACTGATGGCTGCGACGACTGACGGCTGCGACGACTGACGGCTAATGGTTGTGACGACTGAAACTATTCGTGTTGAGAGCTGCTGATGACACTTGTGGTTGTTCCCTCTATATCTCCCCCTCAAGTTGAGTACGGTAGGGCATCATGCTCATCTTGCAATGAAATGAGCCCTCAAATTGGAGCTTTCAAGACGAAGCCCCCGCAATCTTACGTCGAATCCATCTTGAATCAACACACACTAAAGGGACCCGTATGTGATTTACTTCCTCTTAATCCATCTTGGACCTATTTTGTTTGGATGCCCCAACCAGACTTCAACTCGGATATTATAGAGAGATATTGGACACTTACAACTAAAGATGTTCCCTCTTAGGGTATGCTTGACAATTATAGGGGTAACGGTTATGAGTTGTTTTTAGAGTACCGGTTACGAGGGGTCCGGTTTTGGATGGTTTTTAAGTAGCGGCTTTTAAACCAGTCCAATACATGCTTGGTAATTCTCTAACGAGCGGTTCTGGAAAAAAAAAATTTACACGAATAAAATTAAATAGAAAAGGGTATCAATAGTTATAATTATTATTATTTTTTTGTGAGGATATAAATGGAATAAAATAATATAGCCGCTCAAAATTAACCGATTTGGGATGTTTATAAAGTCATCCAAAATTACATTACACCGGTTTTGGGAGGGTTTTGAGCCGACCGAAACCAGTGCCTCAAAAAAATTAACAAGCAGAAGTTTTCATAAACGGTCGGTTCAAAAATACCCCAGAACCGGTGAAAATACCGGTACCTAGCAGACCCAGTGTGATGACTTCAAATGGCTGTGACTGCTCCAATTCAGTCCGAAAATCATCCAATATTTGTACTATGGCAGACGGATATTCATGCTGGGCAAACTTCTATTGGATATAGTCTCCTCATCAGATTTGGACCATAAAAAAAATGATGATGACCTTTACAAGTCTGCTCTTCTTTAGTTGTTCTCTCCTGTCAACATTAGTATATAATCATGTATGTATGTCGAATCCCATCCAGTTTTTATGCTTTGTGACCAGAACGACACATGAATCGGTTGGTTGCAACAGGACCGTTCAACTTTTGTATTGCTAGCAACATCAACTTTTGTGTTGCTACTACCAACATCCGGAACCACCATTACCACTACAGATAATGGAACCGTGTCCCCATCATTAGGAAGCTTCGATGTTCTCTCCCTACTCTTCTCTTGTCTTCTTGGACAGAATATTCGGGATAACACTTCGAACATAAGTAGTGGGTCTCCAAAGAAGTCTCTCCATCAGAGTGCTGACTCGATGATTGTTGTGGCAGGTGCCGAGGCCAAGCGGATCCCTCATATGAGAGAGAGAGAGAGAGAGAGAGAGAGAGAGAGAGAGGTCATCAAGCTCTCAAGGAATTCAATTTTTTTCTTTTTCTTTTCCTCATCGCCCACCATAGTTTGCAGTATCGGCAGATACGGCCAATACCGATACGGTTTGGCATGTCCCATTCCGATACCAACCGCTACCAATACTGATCGATGTCGACGTTGAGGATCTCTTTCCCATCCAATTCGGTAGAGAAAGTTGAACGAAAAAGACAAATAAACAAGGTTGTAAAAGTATAGTAAGGTTGTAAAAGCATGTAAATGAAGAAAACTTATTTATCGAAGGTAAACCAATCAACAATGATGACTATTATTTCCTTCAATTTCAAAACTATTAAGAAACTGTTCGAGTCCAGTCTGGATTTGGTAATAGCATATTTATGGAGTCCAAATCTGATTAAATATTTGATTTAATTTGATTTGGATGTCCATAATTAGTGCTGGACTATTTTAGATATAATAGGATTCTTATTTGAGGGTTTACTATTTAAGAGATCCTATTATAATCTAAAATAGGATGTTGATGGACTATTTTAGGTGTAGTAGGATTCTTATTTGAGGGTTTCCTATTTAAGAAATCATATTATGACCTAAAATAGGTTTTAGGAAATCTAAGAGAAAGTTTCGCACTTTGCTCTTAGGACTTCGTCATCCAAGACAGAAGGAAGAAGAGATCTAATTGAGGGGTCGTCAACTTCGGTTAGGGAGATTGCTAC
Organism: Iris pallida; assembly: GCA_029216955.1. Classification (NCBI taxonomy): domain Eukaryota; kingdom Viridiplantae; phylum Streptophyta; class Magnoliopsida; order Asparagales; family Iridaceae; genus Iris; species Iris pallida. Next base: position 2,459,525 of record JANAVB010028397.1, on the reverse strand, counting down.
GGATTGGTGAGCGATTTCAATTGTAATCTCTTTCTTTTCTTCTTGAGTGTGGTGAGGGGGTTGAACCTATTAGGACAAAGGGTTCAACATTAGTTTTTGTCAATCTTGTAATTTCAACTGAGTTATAGAGATTGAAATTTGTCCAGGTGACGTAGTCACCGCCATATACTTGTCTTTATCTATGCTTGGTATCCGTTAGATGGGGGTTGGTTATTTCAGGTGGGCTGGCCTAAGTTTTTGCTGCGGCAACGTCTCAGACACGGTATCGGAGCGCAAGAGGACGTATCCGATTTCCAACATCTGGTATCAGAGCTTTGGAGGTTCTGGCAACCATGTCTACGGAGCAGATGAACACTCGTATGATCACCCTCACAGGAAAAAACTGGACGATTTGGAAGCCAAGGATAGAGGATCTACTCTGGTGCAAGGACTTGCATGGTCCGTTGGAGGGCGACAACGCAAAGCCAATGGACAAAGCTGCTGAAGACTGGAAACGACTGGATCGGAAGGCCGTTGAATTCATCCGCCAATGGTTGAATGATTCGGTGTTTCATCACGTGTCCATGGAGAGTTCAGCAAAAACATTGTGGGAGAAGTTGTATTCGTTGTACGAAAGGAAGACGGCTGGCAACAAGGCGTTTCTTATTCACCAACTCGTCAACTCGAAGTACACGGAGGGTGCCCCAGTGGCACAACATCTGAACGAGGTTCAGGGTATCATCAATCAGCTGTCTGCGATGAAGATGGTGATTGATGACGAGCTTCAGGCCCTACTGCTCTTGAGTTCTCTGCCGGAAAGTTGGAAGACATTGGTGGTGTCGGTAAGCAACTCCGCGCCTGATGGAGTTGTCATGATGGAGGCAGTCAAAAGTAGCTTGTTGAATGAGAATGTTCGATACAAGCAAGTGGAATCGTCGCAGGAGTCCGCTCTGGTGACTTCCTATGGTAAGGGAAGACCCAATTCACAGGCGAGGACAGAGGAAAGTTCTCGGAATCTTGCGATTATGGACCGCAAGGAGGACTGCTATCACTGTGGTGAAAGGGGTCATATCAAGAGGAACTGCATGAAACTCAAAACAGGAAAGGCAAAAGACAAGGACGATCAAGAGGATTTCACAGCAATGGGAGATATCATCGCAGCAGCCGACGAAGAAGAACCTTGTGGCATGTGTCATGACGGCGACTGGGTCATGGACACGGGGGCGTCGTATCACGCCACTCCACATAGGAGGATCTTCACGTCATACCGCGACGACAGGTTTGGACGTGAAGATGGACAACAAGGGGGCAGTTGCAGTTGTAGGCATCGGTAATGTGCACTTGACAACAGAGCTCGATGAGAAGCTCGTTCTCAAGGGTGTGCGACATGTACCGAGTTTGTGCTACAACTTGGTTTCGGTAGGAAGGCTAGCAGATGATGGCTGTCGCAATCTGTTTAGGGACAAAGATTTGATGCTTGCGAAGGGTTCCCAACAGGTGGCTCGAGAAGATTTGTGTTGTGGCATGTACAGGCTCAAGCCGCTGAGCTGTACAGGTAAGCCACAAACACCGGATGGAGGCTCGAGGGGTGCTCGACAGGAGGTGGATCGTCGAGAACTTGCTGAGGAGGGGCTTCTAGGTGCTTTGAGGGATACGGAGGATTCGGTTCGTCAAGACAAAGCAACGGATGGTGGTAAGTCAAAGATTGAGGTCAGTCTGTCGGTCCCATGACAGCTGGTCGGTCTCCAGGTGGGGGTTGCTCTACGGATCTGGTTTTGGCGACGGGTGGTTTGCCAAAGCTTCACGGAGCGACATCAGTTTCAGCAGTTCGAAGCCAGGAAGGAGATCAAGGTTTGCAGCAAACTCAATCTGAGGCGGGAGCATCATCATTCACACAGTTCAGGGGTAGCTGTGGGTCATCGACGACATGCACAGTGCGTAATATTCTGCTCGAGGATGCATGTGTATGGATGAGCTTCAAGTTCAGACACGAAGGTAGGCAGGTTCAGGAGTTCGAATCTCAGGAGGACCGCACCGTCTACTTGGTTGGGCCAGCCAAGGATGAAGTAGCTCGTCAGAACGTTAACACTTTTCGGTGGAAGACAGAAGTCGGGGACAGGCAGCCGAGACTTGCGGTAAGGCTGATCGTCAGGGATTTCGGTCTTGATCGTGTTATTGATATCGGCAGGAACCTGTAGTGCAAGAGGTGCTACGCATGGCAGCTAGTGTCGACGTGACGGTCGAAGAGATGGAGACGAAGGAAGATGCAAAGCAGCTCGGGGGATCGAAGTTCAGTGGCATGAGGGAGCAGGAACTCTGTCGCATGACGACAGACATGGAGTCCAGTTGAGGAGTCGTGGGGTCAACACCCTCTCATCAGACTGGAGGGGAAGATTGTTGGAGTCCGGTTTGAATTTGTTAATAGCATATTTATGGAGTCCAAATCTGATTAAATATTTGATTTAATTTGATTTGGATGTCCATAATTAGTGCTGGACTATTTTAGATATAATATAATTCTTATTTGAGGGTTTATTATTTAAGATATCCTATTATAATCTAAAATAGGATGTTGATGGACTATTTTAGGTGTAGTAGGATTCTTATTTGAGGGCTTCATATTTAAGAAATTCTATTATGACCTAAAATAGGTTTTTCTCATCCTATATATATGGGGTGAGGGTGGAGGCACAAAGCATAGCACAAAAAGTGAAGATTCGAGGTGCTCGTCCACATGAAATCTAAGAGAAAGTTTCGCACTTTGCTCTTAGGACTTCGTCATCCAAGACAGAAGGAAAAAGAGATCTAATCGAGGGGTCGTCAACTTCGGTTAGGAAGATTGCTACGGGTTGGTGAGCGATTTCAATTGTACTCTCTTTCTTTTCTTCTTGAGTGTGGTGAGAGGGTTGAACCTATTAGGACAAAGGGTTCAACATTAGTTTTTGTCAATCTTGTAATTTCATCTGAGTTATAGAGATTGGAATATGTCCAGGTGACGTAGTCACCGCCATATACTTGTCTTTATCTGTGCTTGGTGTCCGTTAGACGGGGGTTGGTTATTTCAGGTGGGTTGGTCTAAGTTTCCGCTACGGCAACGTCTCAGACACGGTATCGGAGGGCAAGAGGGCGTATCCGATTACCAACAGAAACAACACAGAAAATACTTAAAATTATGTATAAATGTATAAAAAAAATAGTAATGTATTGACAATTATTTGCTTTCAGTACCAAAATATCCGATATTATGATCTGAAACCGCCGAGATGTTGCTAATATTGTTGATCTCGATATCGATATTGTGAACCTCGTATTCCATATCTTGCCTACGTGTCAGAGTAGATCGATGATGACAACTTTAATGAACGTAGCTACATACAAGATACCATAAAGAATTTGTATGGGTGTAGGCAACTAGGCATAGAGATGGAGAGTTAATAAAGAGACGTTGGAAATCCTAAACTAAAGTAATATGGAGGCAAGAATTTGGAGGAAACCAACATATCCACTATTAGGGATTCATATTTATTTATAACATGTAGGATTACAATGGAAAGACTAAAATAGCCCTAGAAGATAATATTAAATGAAACCAAATCTAAAATTTGGTTGATCTCTAACTTGGTGTCTAAGTAATAGATCTTCCTTGGACCTCACCTTGGATCCCAAACAGTCAACCGGTTTACTTTTGGCCTCTATTACTTCTACAACAACTATTGCCTTTTTTTTTCGAATTTCAGACATTTGGAGTTTTCTTTTGAGTTTTGAGTATGTTGTAGGACACTGAAAATGGTATTTGTATCTGTATCATGTCTATACCCGTATACTTGTTCGTATTCATGGAACATAGGTGACTGCTTATTGTACTATTTGAAATGTTTGTATCCCGTATAATTTGAAATGTTTGTATCCCGTACCCCTATCGTGTCCATATCCATATTCATGCAACATAGGTTTTGAGTTGAGTTACCAAATTTTCATGCCCTAAGCCTTCTTCATATACTGAGGCTGATCCAGAACACAAAACAAGGAAAATCCAGCAGTAAGAGAACATACTCATCTGAGTCTAGAATGTTTCTTTTCTTTACTATCAATAAGAGCATCAAAAAGTGGGAAACTCAAAATCATAAAAACTACCCTACATATATCTTGTTATTCATCGTGTTACATGTCTAATTTTGTTGTAGATAATCATATCGAGAGGGGTTCTTCTGGTTCTGCTTTATCCTAAGGTTCACAGTATCGGAATCGGTATCGGACCATTCCTATGAGCATCGGTATTGGCGATATCGGTAGTATCGGCAGTTTCGGATCGGAGTATCGGACTTTTTGGTATCGGAAAACAAATAATTATTAACATTAAAAAAATATTTAGGCATAATTTTAAGTACTTTCAGTGTTATTTCTTAGTAGTTTTGAAATTAAATAAAATAGTAGTCATCCTTACCGATTGTTTTACATGCAATCGATCAATTTTCTTGTTTTATATGCTTTTACAACCTTATTATGCTTCAAACCCTTATTGATTTGTCTTTTTCGTTCAATTTTCTTTGCCAAATTGATCGGAAAAGAGATCCCCAATGTTAGTATCGGTCAGTATCGGATATCGGTCGGTATCGGACCGGGACATGCCAAATCGTACGGTATCCGCCGTATCGGATCGGTATCGGCCGATACTTTAAACTATGAATCCTAATAATGAGTGTATAGAGGCCCTAGTAGCAGCAGGAGAAGAAAGAAGTGCTGCAATTGAGAAGAAGAAAAAGAAAGGAAAAGCAGAAATTACGCAGCAGTTGCAAGCAGCAGAAAGGAACAGGAGCTTCAGCCGGCAGTCAGCTAGTTTGTCGACCGATTATATGGTTTTTCTACCTACTTGCTAGACTGAAACAGCTAACAAAGGCAGTTATACTGGTCGCGGATCGACACAGCAAGAACTGTGACGAACTTCCAAAAAATTTCCAGTTTCTTATTTCTATATTTGTGAATCCAATGGTGTTCTATGGAGTTATTGGAGAAGAAAAGCAACAAGATTACCATGCTATGGTGCCATCTTGTTTATCAAAATCATGGAGATAAATAAGTGACACAAAGGAAAAGATGAAGAGGAAAGATGGAAGACACAAAGCAAGGTTTTCATTAAAGTTTCCACAAAAATATAAATTACATATATAGGTATCAGCATCCAGTGACCAGACTAGAGTTCAGCTCTCCAGTGATAACAAACCAGAACCCCGATTTTAACACCAAATAACAAATAAAGCAATATCTAGTCTGAGTTTCCTAATAGTAATGTTGGAATCGTTCAGCTCCTATTCCAACTTTTAAACAATCAGAAATGCATTTCTCATACTATTGTTTTGTTCTTTTTATCCTTCCTGACACTACATCTAAACATGAAAGATAAAAGCAACATATGTTGACCAAATATTCCTTCAACGGATTATAGCTGTCATGTCCATATCCGCCAAGAAACTTCCTCAGCACTCGTGTCGGTTATGACCCGCTCATGTCTAGGCTCCAAAAAACTAAAAACATGGTTAAAAGTAATCTCAAATTGTTGCCGTGCCAAATATATTTGAGATATGAGAGTTTTTTTTGTCAAATACTTTCTAGAACTTATTGGAGCCTATTACTATCGAAAACAGGCTTAAATATAGATATAATTATGATATAACGTATAAAATAATGTATATAGATTAACTTTTTACGTGTATATATCTTTTCTAAAATGTTTATTCCAAAATGGTACCGTGTCTGTATCAGAATCTGTGTCTAAGCAACCTAGGAAGCAACACTAAGACCACACAAAACCATGCAGACCCAAATCAGATTCTCGAACATTTCTGGGAAGCTCGCATCCTTAAAGTTAAATGACTTAACACAAAGTGAACCAACCATGACCATGAGTGTAAATGTACTCAGCCAAATGAACATATATCAAGTTTTTTAATGTTCTACTCCTCTCATATGAGAACCACGATGCAGAAAAATGATAGTTGATTATGACTAATTTGGTAAAATCCGAAGGCTCGGAGCTATTGGTTTCAGGCTTAAGTTTGGCTTGTTTTAATCATTTCTCCACGTTGTCTTCTATGGTTTACCACTACTTTTCGTAATACTGTTTCTAATGTGATGGGAAATGTATTCTCTCATCAATGTAAAGTTGTAAACTTTTCAAACTAAAGTCAATATAAAATCATGTATGGGTAATGAGCATGAACATTTTTACATTGACGTAATCTTACAGAAGAAACAAAAGAAAAACTTACAAACTCAGTCTACTCAGAGCATGCTGAAAGTAACAGAAAGAAGTAGACTTGTCTGACCTCGCCGGTATCTCCACAAAGAAAATAAGAAGGCCTTTCATAATCAAAACTGCAACGCCACGGATTTCTTACACCCAGTGCCCAAATTTCACCCTGTCGCTCACTATCATCAGCAAATGGATTATCCTTGGGAATCGAATAGTTTCCCCATAACCCAAGATCGTCTATCTCTTTCTTACCTAGAAATGGATTTCTGTTAGGTAAAATCACCAATAGCAGAGTATATATTTAAATATTAAATTCCTCAAGATAATTGGAAATGTTCTCTCAAAAACAAATGCTTGGACACGAAAGAAAGCATATAAAATGCTAGTATGCTAATAGATTAAGACAGTATTTCTTATTGCACTTCAGAAGTAATAGAACAAAATCCTAGGAGCATTTATGTAAATGTGAGTTTGCTTCATTGTTTGGCCTTTCATATAAACATGATCACCTTAGTGGGAAGGTCCATACAAGTGCATGTATGGGTCCATTCTTATTGATGGAAATAAGTTGTGCACGATAACTATAGGGGATAATGAAAAGCAAAAGAAAGTAGCCTACATGAAACTCTGTTTTCTTTCAAACAACATTTGCCCCTTTACCCTTATGCTGCTGTATTATAACAAATTTGCCCCCAAATATAAATTAAGTCGTCAGAAAAATTGTCGATGTGATTGATTGGTCGTGGAGAATATAACCCAAAGTACACCACCACAAACATGGAGAGAGAAATTATCCTAGAATCTGGAAATGAATAAGTATCAAACTATGCTATATAATGGAGGTATGGTTTCACCTTCCATTGATGAAAAGGTGTTATTTCCGGTTACAGAAAAATCGTACAACTTACGAACAAAAGTGCAAATTACAACTCCAAGATTACAACAATACAAGTACTCGGAATTGAAAGATTACAAGTTGTTGGAAAAGAACACTTTAGAGCTTACAACAAAGTTGCTCCAACAAGAATCAAGAAGAAGAAACTGAAGAAGGTAGCTTGTTGGAGTCATGACAATCACCGTAGCTCAAAGCAAGATTCCATCATTTCCGTCGATCTACTCCTAAGAACGAGCAAGTTCAAAGAGTTGAACTTTTGAAACGCTTACTTGTCACTCTCAAGAAACTAGACAGCACTAGGAAACCACTTCGTGGCATCAACGCTGCTACGAACTCTCCTCTCATAGCATATATTCTCAAGTGTGTTGCCATAATAAAAACAAGAGTATATATAGGAGAGACAGGCCCTCTAGTAGTCATAACTCACATGATAGGCAATTAATTTGGGAAATCTTTCCATTAAGTGGGCAGTTATGGCTACAAGGGAGCAACCTTCCCAAAAGAACTAAGGTCCAGCAAGAGCAGCCTCCATACTAGAACCAAGGTCCAGCTAGAGCAGCCTCTATGCTGGAACCTAGGTCCAGCAGGAGCATACAACACGCTAGAACCAAGGTCCAGCAAAAGCAGCCTCCTCAAAAGAACCAAGGTCCAGAGAGAGCAGCCTCCACACTAGAACCAAGGTCCATCTAGAGCAGCCTCCACGCTGGAACCTAGGTCCAGCGGGAGCAGACTCCACGCTAGAATCAAGGTCAAGCAGAAGCAGCTACCACACTGGAACCAAGGTCCAGCAGAAGCAGCTCCCACGCTGGAACCAATGTACAACGAGAGCAACCTCCACGCTGGAACAAAGGTCCAGCGGTAGCACTGGCCGCGCTGGCTGGCTAGCTGGACTACGTTGCTCCTACTGTACCATGCTGCACCACGCACTGAAACGAGCACAATGACACGCAAAAGCGTTATCTCGTGTCTCATGCGTACATGTGAAGTACAAAGTGCACTGTTAAAGCGCCACTTTTAGCCATGTGCCCACGTCCACGTCAAAGTCTGACTTTGAGTCACTAGGCCCATTTCGGATTAGCTCCTAAGGAAAAGTACCAAAAAATGAGTGACAGAAACAAATATTTCTTGGGGGATTTGAACTTTGCACTCTTGTAAACATCCAACCATACCAATTGTATGGGCTACCACTTCCCATTTGTGCAAGTTAATAAAAAAATAATCTTATATTGAAATAAACACTTAAGAGTTTGTCACATGGATGTAGGACCATTTTCTAGAGATTATTTCAAAAACTCCAACAATCTCACACATATTTCAATATATGGACTGAGCATTCCCCATAGTGACTATACATTATGCATTAGGATAGATGTTACTTACGACTTGAATATTCCTGCATTGGTTAAACAACACTACAATATAGAATGAACTACGCCTAGAATTCGGTACCAAAACTACTATTTTTCATATTCACACAATGACATCATCTGTGCCTCTTGTCGTACATTAAAGGCAATATGATTGACCTGGTATGTGTGTATATAACTTGGGTGACTACAAGTTTACCCTCAAAAGACCGTCTGCATCTGTATTCGTACACATGTGAGTTCTTAGAGTTAAATTTTTTTTCAACATGAGACCTTTCGCCTACATGCGGTGCTACGTCGCTATGATATGGCCCAAAGACGAGTTCCATTTTCTTGGTGGTGTCACTCCATAGTTGTAGTGTCCCGTCCCAACTCTGTCTCATTCCTCATTCGCACTGAGCACGGTTAAAAAACATTGTCGCTATCGATTGATTGGGACTGATTAAATTAAGATCTTTTTCTTGTTATGGAATGGCTTCTTCGGAATCAAGTCTCATATTCAGCAGGTTGCGCATCGAGGAAAGACTATGCGGCTAAGTCGGGAGAGACCTCTCGTTGCTCTATTTTCCATGCCACGCTTGCTTCTTTGACTTTGGCTTTTTGAATGCATTTTCGTGAATATTTTCGATGGAGTTCATTGCTTGCTTTCTTCGAACTTCGTATTTCATATCGAACTCGGAATAGAAGGATAAAGGTGTTGATTCGTTGCTTATGCGATTTCAATTGATCGTGTAGGCGCCGTCTAGCGCAACCATCTTTTTTTCTCTTGCCTCAAGTAAATCTAGGTGAGTGACTGACCCTTCTCCCCTTGGTCTTCTCTTCAATCAATCGATAACATCAATATGAATCAATGTGCTAGATGTAGCCGCAACGACACAATTGTTTATGTTAAATGAATCGTTACACGAATTCTCACGTACACAGGCTATAGAACTGTTTTATCATAAAACTGCTATGTGATTTACATATATTATGCTTATATATAACTGTGCTAAGCAAGGATCGAATCGATTAAATGAATGTTGCAACGATACTATGGAACGTGCCTTGAATAACTAGTTTAGCTTAGCACGGTCATCGACAACTTGTGCACAAGGGCAAATGTTTCTTCGAATGGTATCCTGGGGCCATGGGACCGATTCGGCCTAGGAAGAAACATGATAGCTATGCTGGATTGTACTGCGGGTATTCGGAACATTTCAACGGGCTCGCTACCCGCGCTGAACAAGTCACCGTCTAAACCAAGCTATAAGTCCAGGATGACTTGTCATGTCAGTGACCTCACGAATATGCACTAGTTTAACTTATGCTATTCAATATGACAAGGAAGAACATGGTAAGTTTTATACATCAACGACACGCTCTGCCGTGGATAAGTTCCAACGTAGTTTACGTCATTATGCATGTGGAATGTTATATGCAAAATCAACTAGGGTGGCAAGAAAGACCATTAAATATATTGCATGCTTCACATAACCTCTTGAACCAAATGAGAGCACGAAATATAATTAGCCATCCACCAGTACACGATAATGTACTGATCATCGCTCTCCACAGGTACTACAAACCAGGAGGAGCGTTGCACCTAACTGAAGGTAGCGCTCGTGTGTTTTGAAGCTTCACCCGTGCGTGCGAAGACTTGATCAAATCTGTTTGAATATACCCGCATTTGTCCAAGCGAAGATGACTCAACTCTTCCCATCTAAGGTGTTTTGTATGTTTTGGTTGTAAAATGGAGATGTAATGTATGGAACAACTATCTCATCAGCGTTCATTTTGAAGTCAAGTTGTACGTACACGCGGTACCTTTTTGCAATCGAGTCTCTAATATAATGTTCATTATTAATAAAGCAAAAGTTTCTTTCTATATAAGTGTTCAATATTCTCTGTGTACTCTTAGTTGTTGTGTTTCGGATAACCTTATGATTCGGCCTTGTGCAAGCACAACTTAGGCTTGCACGACATCACGTCTGAGGGACGACTGTCGATTCTGTGGAATCGGGACGTGACAACAATAGCATGAGGTCCTAGTCTTTTTGCAATATTGTACTCTCTCTCTCTCTCACACCATGAGGCTACTTGTCTCTATGCAATGCTACACCGTTGTGACATGGTCCGAAGAGGTCTCATCTCATGTGGTGTCACGATATTGTAGCATGGGTACTAGTCCCTTTGTAGTACTGAGCTACCAGTGTTTCCTGTAAACATGTCGAGCTTTCCTAATGCTCAAGAACTCATTTAATCATAAAGTCATCCTCCCACAATACTTGCTCTTTATTTACAATAATATAGATCAAACAATAGACCACAGAGGTTCCGAGATACAATCCCAATAATGACCCTAAGGACTAACCTTTGTATCTGATATTTCTCAGTCAATGATCATTCCTTGAACCAAAAACAAGATGCATAGTAGGTTTCTCTTTGAACTCTAGCATAATATTTTGTGGTATAATTACAAAAACATAACATCATAATTCCTTCAAGCCCTTGTTTTTTGTTTCCTCGACCAACTAGTGCTTGAGATCTTTGGTGAACGAATTCGTCAAGATTTCTGGCTCCGAACACCAACCACTGAATGATGTCATCTTTGATGCGCTCATTCAATATTTTGTGACGAAGTATCACAGTTCTCTTCTTATTATTGAAGAGATCATTATATGCCACTATTGTAGTCGTCTCGTTGATATATATATATATATATATATATATATATATATATATATACATATATATATATATATATATATATATATTGTCAGAATATGCTCTCCAACCAGAAAAAAGATGATACATGAGCTCCCGAAACCAGTCTGCTCTATCTTGTGTAACTGGCAGAGCATAGAACTTAGACTACATAAATGAGTGAGAGCAAAGTTTACTTCTTCGATTTCCACGATGTAGCATCTCCACCTATTGAGAAAAAAATCCTCATGTGGAGCTTTCGCTGTCCTCTTATGAGCACCAACTAGTGTCACGTCCCAGAACCAGAATACTGGAGAGCGGGGGAGTGACTCAGCCAGCTACGTATTACGGGTAGAAGAATACCGTATAATACGATCAATGCTGTCTAACCAGACGAGGGGGTGCATACTACATAAAAGTCTTACTATGGTCATCACACATCTATTGTCTCAATCATTCAAACAAGAAACAGAAATATAGAACATGTAAGGTAAAGCAGTAAGACGTCCCAAACGCTCAGTCAAAATGTTCTTGAGATCTGGCTTTACAAAATACAGCCAGATGATGTAGTAAGTATACACAATTGTTATCAGCTGCAGTCTGACTTAATTACAATTATGCAAAAGTAAGTACAAGACAATCCGACTAACATGTCGGTGCCAAACGGCAAGGTATAAAGTAGATAACAAAACGAGTGGTGAAGTTAAGGAACCCACTCGAGGCCTCCTGCGATCATTCCTCTAGTATTGACCATCTTGGAGGTAGAAGTACGCTGAGTCCTCGGGAACTGGCTCTAAATCTGGCCATGCAAAACCAGAGAGGTTAGACCTCTAATAGCAAGTACCACAAGGGAGCACGACATGAGAACTAAAACCAGTAAGTAAGAGAATATAATAATAGATCTCTGCTTGCTACTAGAACTCACATCACATCAAGACACTTCGAACCAACCTCCCAACCAAACAAGGACAGAAGTTGGCCCGTCATGTCCTGACATTCTGATCATCCCAGTTAGGTAACAGAGTACAGTGCACAACAAATCATCTTGAACGGCCAATCAACTCCTACGGCTTGCTATTATGAGTCCCAAGTTATCCTGGAATAATGCAATTAGGGATTCCTCAGTTCTTACTATGTGCAAGCAAGGCTAGTCTATCCAGTCGATCAATTGGCCCATGCATGAATTAGACGAGTCCTAGCAGGACGCCCGTCAATATACAATATACAATAATAATAAAAGTAGATACTGTTCCCTGCCCGTGTGGCAGTTTTACAGTATCTGTGGGAACCAGCCGGCCCGTCGGGTACTACTCGTCCCAAGGGGGCTGCCATGTAAGAATTCGGAAATCCATTCTCTCCATGCAATCATTATTTTATTTAACTTAATAGTCTCTACGTTGAGTGAAATCCCATGCCGTGGATCATGGTCATTCAAATGAGTACTTTCGTACGGGGTACGATATGCACAGCTCTACAACGATACCAGTGCGGTTAGGTTGCAGGTCTTACATAGCGTAATGCAACAATCAAATCTATCCACGGTAATCATGCCTTGACCATAAAGTACACATGCTTTTTTTGTAGAAAAATAACTAAATAAATAAATAAATAAATAGATTGAAGCCTGCATGTGCATGTATGTCAATATTCGGGATCAGCCAGTCGAGTACAATAGTTCATAACATGAACGTGTCTCATTCATTTCATTCAATAAGACGACTAGCCAGTCTCTTAGTTCCAATTAGGAACGCATGATCAATTTAGTCAAGATCACAATCATTATCAATGGTGGCAAGGCATGAAAGTCAACTAGCATTCAGTGGGGTCGAGTCTACAACTCTCAAGGTTTAATTCTAGTCAATCCGGGTATCTATAACTCAATTCATGACACATGGTACATCCCACGTAACAATCTATAATTAACAGAAATATCAATATATCATGATTATATCAAGTTTATGCAAAAAGGCGTAAGGATATAAAATGGACGTTAAACATCTAATAAGATATCAATATACAGGGCTATAGAAGATCCAGGGTAAGCAGGCTACCCTCATGTCAGCCTACGCTTATGCCAGCGTACGCTCAGGTCAAGCTACGCTCAAGCCAGCGTACGCCCAGGTCAAGCTACGCTCAAGCCAAGCTAGCGTATGGGAGTCATACGCTTCCAAAAGGCAGCGTATGAACTCCATACGACTCCTTACTATCCAAGTGAGCGTATGCAAGTCATACGCTCCCCAAAGGCAGCGTATGGACTCCATACGACTCCTGACCATTCAAGTCAGCGTATGCAAGTCATACGCTCCAAAAAGGTAGCGTATGAACTCCATACGACTCCTGACCATCCAAGTCAGCGTATGCAAGTCATACGCTCCAAAAAGGTAGCGTATGAACTCTATACGACTCCTGACCATCCAAGTCAGCGTATGCAAGTCATACGCTCCAAAAAGGTAGCGTATGAACTCCACACGACACACGCTTCCAAAAGGCAGCGTATGCAAGACACACGCTTCCTAAAAAGGCAGCGTATGGATTCCATGCTGCGCTAAAGAGCGCACACAGCTCAGTGACGCAGCTAAAAAGCTAGCATACACTGCTCACTGTCTTCTCCAAACAGCAAGAACTCTATGGTTGTACCCCAAGGCTTCAAAAGTCCATAACTTGGTCAGAATAAGTCCGAATCCAACTTTCCAAAGGTCAAAATTGGGTAGGATGAACTGCTCTACGACATGGAACCATCAAATCTTGAGAACAAAGAAGTTTGCTAGATCAAAACCCATAGACAACCGAAAATACAATAACTTAGATCTACAAGAAATGAACCAATGAAATCAAAAATACTAAGCACTAAACTCTCTTAGAATCATGAGAGGAAGAATATTGAACCATAAAATATGGTCCTCATGTAGAGCAAGATGTACTTGCCTAGTTGGTAGGTGGAGAGAGTAATGAAAGGAAGAAGAAGAAGTAATGGTGAAGAAGTAAAGTAAATGAGGAGAGAGAAGGGAGAGGGTGGCTTTAGATAAAAGGTGGTGGTAGGGAGTTGGGCCGGGTCCAATGGGTCGGGTTGCACGGGTCCAACAAGGCTAACCCGAAAGTAAAACTAAAGCAGGAATTAAAATGCAGGTAATAAAATTACAGGAAGAAATGCAGAAATAAAATTGCAGGAATTAATTAGCATGAAAATTAAAGAGCAGCTAATTAATCAACATGAAAATTTAAAGAGCAGATAATAGAATTGCAGAAAAATAAAGTGCAGAAAATAAAATGCAGATAATTAATTAACATGAAGTTATAGAAATTTAAATACAGGATACTACGTGATAAATACTAAATAAATACATTCAGGCAATATACGTATTAGAATACGCATTTCGGGAACGGGGAGTGACATCTCTACCCTCCTTGAAAAAATTTCGTCCTCGGAATTTCAAATTCAAGCAAGATAGAAATATCGGGGCTAAACTAATCTAAGTACAAGCAATTCAATAAAGCAATCATTTTACAATGTCCATAGCAAGTAACATATATGTAAATCCATCAATCTACGATATCAAGCAATTTTACCCATAAGGTGATAAGCATGAGGAATCATGACAATCAAGGTACACAGAAAAAGATATACCTTGTGAGTCAAACAGATGTGGATACCGTGATCGGATATCATCCTCACGTTCTCACGTTGACTCTCCTAAAGAGTGATGACCCCAAGCAACCCGGACAAGGTTAATTGTTCGGTTCTTGAGTATCTTCTCTCTTCGGTCCAAGATGGACACAGGCTGTTCCTCGTAAGACAGGTTGGTACCAACAACCAGTTCTGAATGATCGAGGATATGGCTTGGCTCTGATACATACCTTTGCAACTGAGATACATGAAACACGTCATGCACCTCTCGTAACGAAGGTGGGAGTGATAAACGATAAGCAACATCGCCTATCCGATCAAGGATAACAAATGGGCCCACGTACCGCGGACTCAGTTTTCCGCGAACGCCAAATCTAATGACCCCACGAGTAGGTGAGATCCGCAAGAATACGTAGTCCCCAACAGAGAACTCTAGCGGCCTACGATGCTGGTCCGCCCAATGACGATGCCGATCCTGCGCAACACGAAGTCGCTCTCTAATTTCCTTAATCACTTCAACCGTCTGGATAATCATTTCTGGGCCTAACATCTTCCTTTTTCCGATATCATCCTATGCTAGCGGCGATCTACACTTCTTACCATATAGTGCCTCAAATGGCGCCATCTGGATACTGGCTTGATAACTGTTGTTGTATGAGAACTCGACCAAGTGAAGGTGACTCTCCCAAGACCCTCCAAAATCTAGAGTGCAAGCTCGCAACATGTCTTCTAAAGTCTGAATCGTCCTTTCTGATTGCCCGTCCGTCTGCGGATGGTAAGCCGTGCTAAATCTTAACTTGGTACCTAGACTATGATGCAAGCTCTTCTAGAAATGTGATATGAAACGGGTATCTCGATCTGACACAATACTGACAGGGACTCCATGTTGCCTGACTATCTGCTGCATGTACAACTCTGCCAACTTTTCTGTAGATTGCCCTACTCTGAAAGAAAAAAAGTGTGCTACCTTTGTAAGTCGATCTACTATCACCCAAATAGCATCTTTACCACTTGGTGATCTCGGTAAACCGGTCACAAAGTCCATCGTGATATGCTCCCACTTCCATTCCGGGATAGGAAGCGGTTGCAATAATCCAGCTGGCCTCTGCTGTTCTGCCTTCACTTGCTGACATACCAAGCAACGGAAAACGAATCTAGATATCTCTCTTCATTCCATTCCACCAGAAGTGCTGCTTGATATCTTGGTACATCTTGGTCCCTCCAGGATGTATAGAATACTAGGAACTGTGAGCTTCTGCCATAACTTCCTGTCTGATATCTCCACTAGGTACACATAGATGTGATCCAAATCTAAGTATACCATCTTCATGAATTCTCATCTCCTTCTTGAGTCCTGACTCACATTCTGCCCTAAGCTTCTGAATCCTTGGGTCTTGTGCCTGAGCTGCCTTGATCCTATCTACCAAGTCAGATTGGACTTGTAGACTAGCCAGAACTCCTACATCACTAGGAAGTATAACTTCTATGCCCATCTCCTGAAGGTCTTCTAAGATATGCCTCTGCGTTGTCAACATAAATACGCCGTCTCTTCTGCTAAGAGCGTCTGCTACCACATTAGCCTTGCCTGGATGATACTGAAGCTCCACGTCATAATCCTTGATCAACTCCAACCATCTTCTCTGTCTCATGTTCAGCTCCTTCTGAGTAAAGATGTACTTCAGACTTTTATGGTCTGTGTACATGTCCACTCGGTCACCATATAAGTAATGTCTCAATAGCTTCAGAGCAAATACTACTGCCGCTAACTCCAAATCATGAGTTGGGTAATTCTTCTCGTGGTCCCGAAGCTGCCTAGATGCATATGCTATCACCTTCCCATGTTGCATAAGAACACATCCAAGTCCTTTACCTGACGCATCACAATATACTGTAAAACCTCCGGGTCCAACTGGCAATGTAAGAATAGGCGCTGATATCAACTTCTGCTTCAAAGTCTCGAATGATGCCTGACATTCTGTCGACCAAATGAATGGTACATCCTTCCGGGTCAAGCGGGTCATGGGTGCTGAAAGCCTTGCAAAGTCTGACACAAACCTTCTGTAATATCCTGCCAATCCTAAGAAACTCCGTACATCAGCTACGGTCTTGGGTACTGGCCAACTCTCTACTGCTTATACCTTCTTGGGATCCACTGCTACTCCAGCCCCTGATACAATATGACCCAAAAATGAAATGTGATCCGTCCAGAATTCACACTTGCTGAGCTTGGCATACAACTGGTTCTCTCTTAGAACCTGCAACACTTTCCTGAGGTGGTCTTCATGCTCCTTTTCACTAGCAGAGTATACTAGAATGTCGTCAAGAAACACAACGACAAACTGGTCTAAGTATGGCATAAAGATGCGATTCATCAAATCCATGAATATTGCTGGAGCATTGGTCAAACCAAACGGCATTACTAAGAACTCACAATACCCATACTTCGACCTGAATGCTGTCTTGGGAATATTCTCCTTCCGAACCCTCACCTGATGATACCCTGAACGAAGATCTATCTTGGAGAAGACTCTGGCCCTGCTCAACTGATCAAATAAGTCGTCGATCCTGGGTAATGGGTACTTGTTCTTTACTGTTGCCGCGTTAAGCTTCCTGTAATCGATGCACAATCGGGATGACCCATCCTTCTTCCCTACAAGTACCACTGGCGCTGCCCATGGTGATACGCTAGCTTGGATAAACTTCTTCTCCTTCAATTCCTCTATGTGCTGATACACCTTGGCCTGCTCTGAATCCGCCATTCTGTAAACCCGATCTGAGATTTGTTTAGTTCCAGGTGCCAATTCTATACTGAACTCAATATCTCTAACTGGTGGCAGACCGGGAAGTTCTTCGGGAAATACGTCTAGAAATTCTTCAACTACCTTCGGAACTGGAACTTCTTCCATTGCTGTTACTACTCCCTGCTTTTGCTGAATTGCCTCTGATCTGACTAGGGTGAACCTCTTCATGCCTGGAATATCAAAAGATACACTCCCACTACGACAATCTATTGTCGCATGACTGTCTTTCAACCAGTCCATGCCTAAGATAACGTCGAAATTTCCAACAGGAAATTCTATCAACTGGGCGGGTAAGGAATGCCCGCAAACTACAACACTACACGCTAGAATAACTCTACTAACTCCTACGAGCCCATTACCAGTGAGTATATTAAGCCTCCCTGGCAATGCCTCGAACTCCACTCCTAGTCGTGTCGCAAATTGTGCAGATATAAATGAGTGGGATGCTCCCGAATCAAACAATGCTACTGCGGGATATGAGGTGACGAGAATGTTACCTGCCACAACATCTCCCGATGCTAATGCCTCTTCCAAGGACAGTGTGAATGCCTGCCCTCGACCTCCTTGCTGGTTCCCATGCTGTGGCCTAACCTGGTGCTGCTGCTGGCCCCTGCCTTGATGATGCTGGGGTGGTCTATGCTGATGTTGCTGCATCGGCGGCCCTTGCTGCCGAAACATCTGAGCCTGTGATACTAACGGACGTTGCGCCAACGGCCTCACTGCCAATGCTGGTCCTCGATACTGCCCTGCCCCTGGTGTTGGCAGAGCAGAAAACTGCTGCCCTGGTCCTCCTGACCTCGAATTCATGGGACATGTGGTAACCCGATGATCTGGATTTCCACATATCAGACACAGTCCATTCAATGTCCGACACACATCTCTAGTGTGCCCCATCTTCCCACAATAAGTGCAGCCCGTCGGGGGTTGCTGGTTCTTCCTCTGTTGCTGTTGCTGCTGCCTGGGTGGTGGTGCTGGCCCTCGCATCGCCACATCGTGGATACGAATGCCAGTGGATGGTGATGTTGTTCGGGGCGCTGCTCCCCCTCCTCCTTCAATCTGACTATGGGATCTCTTCTGACCCCCAGTCCTTACTGCAAGCCTCTGAATGGTGATCTCATGCCTTCGAGTCGCCGTCAATATCTCATCGAAAGTCTGGTAATTGTGCCCCTCTATCAATTGCAAGAGCTCAAGATGAAACCCTTGCTGAAACCTCATAGCCCTCTGGCGCTCCGTCGCTACCATCTCTGGGGCAAATCTACTCAATCTGCAGAACTCCGCTGCATAAGCATCTACAGTCTTGCCAGCCTGCCTGAGGCTGATAAACTTCTGTTGTAGCTCAAACTGCGCCACAACTCCATAATACTTCGTCTTGAATCTTGCTGTAAAATCGTCCCAAGCAACAGGACGTCTGATGCCTACTTCCTCTGATTCCCACCAATCACGTGCGAGATCCTGAAGTAACAACTTCACTAGATCCACACGTTCTTCTGCCGGCACCTTAGCTGCTGTCAGGATAGCCTCAATATCCTTAAGCCATGCATCTGCTGAGATGGCATCCTCCGTGCCCTCGAAACGGCGGGGGTTGTACTTGCAAAACCTGGCTGATGCTCCTGAATCAGTCCTCACTCCTCTTTCCAAAGCCGTCTGCAATCCTTGGTTGAGTAGTACATTCTGCTCTTGTAACTGAGCGTGCATGCGCTGCTGGGCCAACATCTGATGTTGCTGAGTAGCCATCATCCCTCTCATGATCTCTAGAAGGGCTGGTGTGTCCACTTGGGTAGGTGGAACTGTTGGTGGGGGTGGAACATCCGGATACTGCGATCCAGCTGCTGCTTCCACGATCACTTCTTCCTGGGTAGCCTCCTGAGTTAGTACCGGCTCTTGTTGCTGACCAACAGGGTCAGGTTGTCCATGTTGTTGTCCAGCTCTGACAGGTGCGGACGAGGTGCCCCTAAAAAAAAGGGACAAGAGAACAATCAAACGACCGGACATAAAGGATCAATGAAGTCAAAGAATACTGGAATGTCAAGCTAGAGTTGAGAGTAACGAATCATGAGATCAAGGGAAAACATGTGTGATTGAGACATCCTATTAAACAAAACACCCCACAAGTCTGAAATCAGACCTGCATGGGCCACCACTAAAACCTTGTCACGCCCCAGAACCAGAATACTAGAGAGCGGGAGAGTGACTCAGCCAGCTACGTATTACGGGTAGAAGAATACCGTATAATACGATCAATGCTGTCTAACCAGACGAGGGGGTGCATACTACATAAAAGTCTTACTATGGTCATTACACATCTATTGTCTCAATCATTCAAACAAGAAACAGAAATATAGAACATGTAAGGTAAAGCAGTAAGGCGTTCCAAACGCTCAGTCAAAATGTTCTTGAGATCTGGCTTTACAAAATACAGCCAGATGATGTAGTAAGTATACACAATTGTTATCAGCTGCAGTCTGACTTAATTACAATTATGCAAAAGTAAGTACAAGACAATCCGACTAAAATGTCGGTGCCAAACGGCAAGGTATAAAGTAGATAACAAAACGAGTGGTGAAGTTAAGGAACCCACTCGAGGCCTCCTGCGATCATTCCTCTAGTATTGACCATCTTGGAGGTAGAAGTACGCTGAGTCCTCGGGAACTGGCTCTAAATCTGGCCATGCAAAACCAGAGAGGTTAGACCTCTAATAGCAAGTACCACAAGGGAGCATGACATGAGAACTAAAACCAGTAAGTAAGAGAATATAATAATAGATCTCTGTTTGCTACTAGAACTCACATCACATCAAGACACTTCGAACCAACCTCCCAACCAAACAAGGACAGAAGTTGGCCCGTCATGTCCTGACATTCTGATCATCCCAGTTAGGTAACAGAGTACAGTGCACAACAAATCATCTTGAACGGCCAATCAACTCCTACGGCTTGCTATTATGAGTCCCAAGTTATCCTGGAATAATGCAATTAGGGATTCCTCAGTTCTTACTATGTGCAAGCAAGGCTAGTCTATCCAGTCGATCAATTGGCCCATGCATGAATTAGACGAGTCCTAGCAGGACGCCCGTCAATATACAATATACAATAATAATAAAAGTAGATACTGTTTCCTGCCCGTGTGGCAGTTTTACAGTATCTGTGGGAACCAGCCGGCCCGTCGGGTACTACTCGTCCCAAGGGAGCTGCCATGTAAGAATTCGGGAATCCATTCTCTCCATGCAATCATTATTTTATTTAACTTAATAGTCTCTACGTTGAGTGAAATCCCATGCCGTGGATCATGGTCATTCAAATGAGTACTTTCGTACGGGGTACGATATGCACAACTCTACAACGATACCAGTGCGGTTAGGTTGCAGGTCTTACATAGCGTAATGCAACAATCAAATCTATCCACGGTAATCATGCCTTGACCATAAAGTACACATGCTTTTTTTGTAGAAAAATAACTAAATAAATAAATAAATAAATAGATTAAAACCTGCATGTGCATGTATGTCAATATTCGGGATCAGCCAGTCGAGTACAATAGTTCATAACATGAACGTGTCTCATTCATTTCATTCAATAAGACGACTAGCCAGTCTCTTAGTTCCAATTAGGAACGCATGATCAATTTAGTCAAGATCACAATCATTATCAATGGTGGCAAGGCATGAAAGTCAACTAGCATTCAGTGGGGTCGAGTCTACAACTCTCAAGGTTTAATTCTAGTCAATCCGGGTATCTATAACTCAATTCATGACACATGGTACATCCCACGTAACAATCTATAATTAACAGAAATATCAATATATCATGATTATATCAAGTTTATGCAAAAAGGCGTAAGGATATAAAATGGACGTTAAACATCTAATAAGATATCAATATACAGGACTATAGAAGATCCAGGGTAAGCAGGCTACCCTCATGTCAGCCTACGCTTATGCCAGCGTACGCTCAGGTCAAGCTACGCTCAAGCCAGCGTACGCCCAGGTCAAGCTACGCTCAAGCCAAGCTAGCGTATGGGAGTCATACGCTTCCAAAAGGCAGCGTATGAACTCCATACGACTCCTTACTATCCAAGTGAGCGTATGCAAGTCATACGCTCCCCAAAGGCAGCGTATGGACTCCATACGACTCCTGACCATTCAAGTCAGCGTATGCAAGTCATACGCTCCAAAAAGGTAGCGTATGAACTCCATACGACTCCTGACCATCCAAGTCAGCGTATGCAAGTCATACGCTCCAAAAAGGTAGCGTATGAACTCCACACGACACACGCTTCCAAAAGGCAGCGTATGCAAGACACACGCTTCCTAAAAAGGCAGCGTATGGATTCCATGCTGCGCTAAAGAGCGCGCACAGCTCAGTGACGCAGCTAAAAAGCTAGCATACACTGCTCACTGTCTTCTCCAAACAGCAAGAACTCTATGGTTGTACCCCAAGGCTTCAAAAGTCCATAACTTGGTCAGAATAAGTCCGAATCCAACTTTCCAAAGGTCAAAATTGGGTAGGATGAACTGCTCTACGACATGGAACCATCAAATCTTGAGAACAAAGGTGTTTGCTAGATCAAAACCCATAGACAACCGAAAATACAATAACTTAGATCTACAAGAAATGAACCAATGAAATCAAAAATACTAAGCACTAAACTCTCTTAGAATCATGAGAGGAAGAATATTGAACCATAAAATATGGTCCTCATGTAGAGCAAGATGTACTTGCCTAGTTGGTAGGTGGAGAGAGTAATGAAAGGAAGAAGAAGAAGTAATGGTGAAGAAGTAAAGTAAATGAGGAGAGAGAAGGGAGAGGGTGGCTTTAAATAAAAGGTGGTGGTAGGGAGTTGGGCCGGGTCCAATGGGTCGGGTTGCACGGGTCCAACAAGGCTAACCCGAAAGTAAAACTAAAGCAGGAATTAAAATGCAGGTAATAAAATTACAGGAAGAAATGCAGAAATAAAATTGCAGGAATTAATTAGCATAAAAATTAAAGAGCAGCTAATTAATCAACATGAAAATTTAAAGAGCAGATAATAGAATTGCAGAAAAATAAAGTGCAGAAAATAAAATGCAGATAATTAATTAACATGAAGTTATAGGAATTTAAATACAGGATACTACATGATAAATACTAAATAAATACATTCAGGCAATATACGTATTAGAATACGCATTTCGGGACGGGGAGTGACAACTAGCATCACTAAAGCCTTCCACCACAACCATGTTTCGTTGCAGTGCAGTGCAAACTTCTGAGTCTTCTTGAGATATCATATCACTATTTTTATAGCTTTCCAGCATTCCACACCTGGATTGCTCGTGAACCGTCTTAGTATCCCTATAGGGAAAGCAATGTCATGTCTAGTAGCATCCATAGCATACATTAAGCTTCCAATGACGCTTGAGTACTGCAACTGTCTGACACTTTTTTCTGGATTTGGCTTTAACTTCTTGTCACACCTATAAGTAGTATCAATCCCAAAAAATTATAATATCTATAGCATGTGAGCATCTTCTCTACGTAGTGATCTTGTGAGAGAGCAAGACTGTCTTCCGTCCGGATGATCATTATCCCAAGGATAACATCAACATCTCATATGTCCTTAGATATTGAACTTGGATAGAAGGAACTTCTTGTCAGTGATGCTATCTAGATCCGTACCCAGGATTAGCATATCATCCATATTGGGACACACAATGACTCATCTTCCATCAACGAACTTGGTGTATACACACTTATCTGTCTCGTTGACCTTGTAGACGTTTGACTTAATATTTTTATTAAACTTCTCATGTTACATCTTGGGAATCTGTTATAGACCGTACACAGATTTCACCAACTTGCATACTTTGTTTTTATGTCCCTTGAAGACAAAATATTCTGTTTGTTTCATGTAAATCTCTTCATTCAAAAATGTTGTTTTGACATCCATCTGATGAATCACTAGCTTGTGAATTGTACTCAGAGTAATAAGCAATGCACCTCAAGGACCAATACAGTCTCATATCCAACATGCATATGCACCCAGCCCTACCTATGAGTAGCCCAATGGTTAAGTTCGCAATATCGGTATCGAACCATTCCTATGAGTATCGGGACCGACGATATCAGCAATATTAGCGGTTTTGGATCAGAGTATTAGGTTTTTTGGTATCGGAGAACAAATAATTATTGATAAATTATTAACATTTTAGAAAATATATTTTATACATTTAGACATAATTTTAAGTATTTTCAGTGTTGTTTCTTAGTAGTTTTGAAATTGAATGAAACAATACTCACCCTTGCCGATTGGTTTACATGCGATAAAAATAAAATACTTTTACATGCTTTTATACCCTTACTATGCTTTTACACCC
Organism: Iris pallida; assembly: GCA_029216955.1. Taxonomy (NCBI): domain Eukaryota; kingdom Viridiplantae; phylum Streptophyta; class Magnoliopsida; order Asparagales; family Iridaceae; genus Iris; species Iris pallida. Next base: position 2,435,571 of record JANAVB010028397.1, on the reverse strand, counting down.
TTGTTGATTGGGTTTTTCGTTCAATTTTCTTTATCAAATTGATCGGAAAAGAGAGCCCAAATGTCGATATCGGTTAGTATCGGGTATCGGTCGGTATTGGATCGGAAAATGCCAAACCATATCGGTATCAGTTGTATCGGATCGATATCGGCCGTTACTGCAAACTATGTAATAGACTTGAATGGCTATTTACCCAGTACTTGCTATGTCTGTTTTTCAAGGCAGCATGGAAGAAATTGGATGAAGGTGCTAAATGTATAGTTGTAGAAAATAGAAGCAGATAAAAGTAAATGAACTCTATAATCTAGTCCAAAAGCTACAAACAGTAGGAATTTGATGTTTCACGAGACGAGTGAAATTGAAAGGTAAATAGAGAATTATGGAATCTATGTTGCAAGGATACAAATACAATTAGGCACTATACACACATCTTCATAATTACCCGATAATGCAAACATCTTCATGTTTCTCGGGTTTATCTATTGAAAGATTCTTCCAAACAGAGATCATCTCTACCAAGGTTTATCTGACCTAAATCTGGGCTTCTATTATGGGCTGTTAGGATAGCAAGAAGTCCAAGGAACTGTAAAAAGTGCAAGAAGTTCAAGAGAAGGGAATCGCAGCCAAGAAGTGAATGAAGTGATTATATCATTAGAAAATTAACACTCTTGTTCACTTCTCAGCCAACATCCTGCCTCATAATTGTGAAGTGTGAAGAGGAAAGTAGGGAAGACCAACATTACCAATAGGGAGACAATGGACAGTCTTTTCAGTTTTTACCCTAATTTCTCATTATAGTTCCTCCATACCAAACATAGGATTGTGAGGTGGGTCTTTATTACCAACAACAAAATCATTTATGGACCATGAAACATAATACTCAAATATATCCATGCATTTTTCGGAAGGAAGATAACCTAGATACTCACTTGGTATGTTATCTACATCCAGCCGCAATATTTTTCCCAGTAAAGATTTTTTATTCTGTGCAAAGTTGAAAGGATCCCCTTTAGTCGATCCATCGCCCATCATGAAATATAATTTTCCATCTGCAGGTCCAAAAAGGATTTGACCCCCATGGTCAGATGTAAAAGGAAGACCCATGGTAAGAATCCTTCTAACTTCAGTTGGCCTAGCAGAAGTTGACTGAAAATAGAAACAGAAAAGTTGTTTAAAGGATTACATTCAACAAATCAATTTTAAAAGATGTAAAAGGGATCTCAAATAATTTTGGATCACCAAGGGGGTAATCCAGTGGTAACACTGGTAAGGGAGGGTAAGATCCCAATCCGGACAAAATAAAAATGGGAATGAGAGGGGGTCCTGGTGCTAGTAGCCCAGGACAGGGACGGTCATTAATGACTGACGTTATCTCAAAAAAAAAAAAACATGAGATGAATAATATTTATTTACGCGGAGAAGAATATCAATGCATACCGCGGAAGGGGAGGATGAGGAACTATTAGCAGTAAACTCTGCAATGACGCTTTGATATTGACAAGGTTGGACACCATTACTAGTACCGAGTTTTGAAGGATCACAGCTCGCATCAGAATTACATGAACATCTTCCAGAACAGCTTGCTGATTGAACCTTGTCACAATTGAACGAAACAAAAAACCTTCCATTGTCTGTGAAATTAGGATGAAACGCTAGACCCATCACCCCAAACTGAGTGTCAAGCAGAACATCATCTGTTATATCAAGGAAAGGGCTTGACTCATCTAGCTCCAACGTGCCTCCTGATCCTTCTTCCGGAATGGTTGCCAACCATATCTTACCACCTTGGTTAGCCAAGAAGACACGATTAGACCCATCAGGATGTGCAGCCATGGAAAGGTAGGAACCATTTCCAATTCTCTCTAGACAGATACCTTTAGGAGTGACTGAGCTTTGCGTACTATTAAACAAAACTGATTTTCCATTGAAGCAGACTGTGTCACCACCTGATGGTCCTCCAAATTCATTACAGAAATCAGTCTCTGATAGCCAAAGATCAGTCAGTTTGGAAGAAGTAGCAGACACTCCTGCAGCTCCCTGCAATGATGGTAGGAAGGGAGAATTCTGTATAGATATCTCTTTGCAAGTATCCCAAATTTGAGCACAGAAGTCTGCTGTAGTATCCTTGGACCGAACAGGATTTCCAGGAAAAGTGGAGTTACACAGCACAGGAACCGTTCGAAGCTTTGGTTCAATTGTGAAGAGTTGTGCTGCAAAAGGATCGCATTTCTGTGATAAAATAACGCAATTAACAATTAGAGTTGACCTGAGTGTATCCAGAACCTCAAATTGATGCAGCTTTTGTAGCAGAGCCCTATGAATTAAGATAGTTTCTTATACAGTTCAGTAATGTATAAATTGTTGGGGCAAGTCTAATATTAGTTGGAAATTAGGAAAATTTATTGTGCCTTTCAGTATAAGGTTAATAATAATTGAATACCTGACAAGGTGGTGATTTGTCACAAGGGGAACTAGATGTTGGAGGGTTCAAGAGAATGCAGTTCGAATCCTCCCCCTTGCATATTTAATTATAATTTTTGACACCATTTCTAAAGCCTCACTAAGCCCCTTCGGCATGGGATTTAGGCGCAAACTGACACATTGTTAGACGCACTTGGAACTTAGCATCGAGCGATGAGTTGGTGTCACGTTGGACGCCACACGGTCGTTTACGTGGCCGGTCACCGAGGGATCAGAGATTACAGCACTGAAAGGTTTGTTTGTTACAGTCAGATGACTCTGATCAAATTTAGGGGTTATACATGATCTTATTGCACTGTATTTATGAAACTTTTTGGATTCAAAACTGAAGGTTATTCGTGTCTACAACTGAGAAGGGACGGATCTTTCTATATAAAAGAAGAATCAGTACCATTGTAGACAGACTAAGAAAAACCACTCTGAGTTTTCTCTAACAATGATCTGATGATGTACATGCTCATACAGACGGTGTCAGAAGATCCTATGAGAAGTTGAATTGTGTCACCGTGCAAAGAACTGCACTACACCAATGCAACATCAACAAACGAGCGTTCCAGTAGTTCTTTATGAACTTGCTGGTTCTTGGAGGTGATCGACATACAAGGTCGAATCACCTTAAGCAATAGTGATCTTAACCACTCCAGCAAGTTTTGTTTTATTTTGTATTCTTCTTATACTTGTTTTTGTTTGGGATAATCTGTTTCGGAGTTTCTCATTGTATAACAACATAAAAAAATCAATTTTATGAAAATTGTTTATGATAATTTTGGTTAAGCTAAAAAATCATTTTGTATTCTTCCAACTGAGATAAATTTGGTTTACCTGGCCAGGAATTATATGCCATTGGGAGTCGTGACTCGTGACGATGATATGTTATATTTACTGGAAAATCCCCCGTTAAGGAACTTCGAGCCAACTCACAAGGTAAGTTATGTTGACAGGATATGCTATTTTTTGTTAATTACTGAAAAAAAACCTTTTACAATATAAGCATTGTTGTAGATGTCGGTTGACATGGCCGGTATGTTGGCCAACATGTCGGTTTTGAGGGGGAAATGCCATATATATGACCAACCAAAATGTCATTTATGTCGTTTTGTAAACAATCGGACGGTATTTCAAAAAAAAAAATCTTACATCTCAGCCGATACCACTATGGACATAAGTTGGCCGACATTAAAGAATCAGATTTTTTGTGATTTTGCAGCAAATTTGATTTTCAAAACGGATTAAAATTGAAATCAATAACTAATCCCCAACAAAATCATAACCTTTCTTTCTCTCATCTCTCGATTTTTTGTTCTTGATCGAACACAAGGACAGTCAAGCTCTTAGCCACTCCAACTAGGTATACACCATATTAGAATTCTTACTCTTAAATTATTTGATATTCGTATTACAAATTAGATTAAGATTAGATGTTTAGGTTATACAATATATAAAATATTACATATTTATTGATATCCGACATTTTAAAATGTCCCTGACATGAACCTAACACACGACATCTACAACCTTGTAGACAAGACCATCCTAGTGAATTCACCCATAGCTGTTTTGGCCAGGAACAAGGTACCAATTGACAAGTTTAAGTGAGGTTGATACTTGATACCAGTTGTTTAAGTTGGTCGATCACTCCAAGAAGCTTCTCAGTTTAGAGCTGTGCTTCATAGCCAAGCCCATTTAACAGTAAGAGGTTAAAAGATGATGATACCAATAATCTAGATATGCTAAGTTGCAATTGTCTGCGTGCCACACTCATCAAGGAGCCAATCTCATATTAGAAATAACAAATTTGAAAAGATTGCATTACAGAGAATCTTCCTACTTGGCAACGTAAATCTACAAAATAACTATTAGTATGAAACATTAGTAGATCTTGCTATTATCCAAAAGTGTATTATCATGAGTCGGGCATGCTACTGCAATCCCCAAACATTAAAAAGTGCGTCCGTATCATTAAAGAACAAAAATGCTTCGACATAATTTTGTATAGGCCTTTATTTTGTAGAGTAGAAGTATGAGATGGTTTATTAATTATTGGACTATATAAGAGATACACCAATTGCTATGAAATAAAATAGCTTGCAAAAAAACTGTAGAAAATAATGGTTTGATTAATTTTATTGATGGACTACTTCACTACTTATAGGGAGTCTAGCTCCTCTACATACTACATATTCCGATGTGGGACTAAAAGTCCCTTATTGACTCTCAACACTCCCCCTCAAGATGGGCGATAGATATTGATCATCCCCATCTTGTTACACAGCTTCGACAGACTTAATGAACTAAGACCCTTAGTCAGACAGTCTGCAACTTGTTCTTCTGAGCGGACATGGTCAATCTTCAGTATCCCTTGTTCCAGCTTCTCCTTGATGAAGAATCGATCAATCTCAATGTGCTTCGTTCTGTCGTGCTGAACGGGATTGTTAGCTATACTTATTGCAGCTTGACTATCGCTCAGAAGACGTAATGGTGCTCCCTTGTCTAGCTTTAACTCTGTCAGCAATGCTTTCACCCACAGCAATTCTGACACTCCCAGAGCCATTGCTCTGTATTCTGCTTCAGCTGTCGACCGTGCTACTACAGACTGTTTCTTGCTTCTCCATGAGACCAGATTTCCTCCTACAAAAACACAGTATTCCGTAGTAGACCTTCTGTCGTCTATACAGCTCGCCCAGTCTGCATCACAGTATCCCTCAACTTCTATGCGTCCATTCTTCTTGAACCATAGCCCCTTTTCCGGTGTTCCTTTCAGATACCTCAAGATCTGAAATACTGCTTCCATATGACCCTTTCTTGGATCATGCATGTAGCGACTTACTACACTCACCGCAAATGAGATATCAGGGCGAGTGTGTCCCAGATAAATCAATCTCCCTACAAGTCTTTGATATCTTTCACGATCAACGGGCTCTCCTGCTTCTGCTCCCAACTTACACTTCTGGTCAATTGGAGTGACCGCTGCTTTGCATCCCAGCATCCCTGTCTCCTTCAGCAGATCTAGTGTGTATTTTCTCTGTGAGAGAACAATTCCTTGTTCGCCTTCACACACCTCGATACCTAGAAAGTACCTCATCGCTCCTAAATCCTTCACTTTAAACTCCTTCGCGAGTTTTGACTTTAGTTTAGTGATCTCGACTTCATCATCAACTGTGATCACTATATCACCCACATATACAGCAAGTATAGTGATGTGGCCTCTTGCATGCTGGAGGAAGACCGTATGATCTGCATTTGTTTGACGGTATCCCATGCCTGTAACAGCCTTTCTGAATCTGTCAAACCAGGCCCGAGGAGATTGCTTGAGCCCGTATAGTGACTTCTTCAGTTTACACACCTTTCCTTGCGACGTCCCTCCGTTTGATTCCGTCGCATAGCACCCAGGCGGGAGCTCCATGTATACTTCTTCTTGCAGGTCCCCATGAAGAAAGGCATTCTTCACATCCAGCTGGTACAGCTTCCACCCATAGTTCGCTGCAATGGAGACCAAAGTTCTCACGGTGCTCATTTTTGCTACTGGGGCAAATGTCTCATCATAGTCTATTCCATATGACTGTGTGAATCCTTTTGCAACCAACCTCGTCTTGTACCGCTCTACTTTTCCTTCTGGCGTCTCTTTCACTGTGTACACCCATTTGCATCCCACGGCTTTCTTCCCTTTGGGTAATGAAACCAGCTCCCATGTCTTATTTTTCTCCAGTGCCCCAAGTTCTTCTATCATTGCAGCTTTCCACATTGGATCTTTCTTTGCTTCCTGCCAACACTTGGGCAACGAAGTAGAGTCTAACGATGCAATGAAGGCTCGATAATTCGAAGAAATGTTAGAATAAGACAAGAAGTTGGCAATGTCATGTTCGTAATCATCAAAACGAGTAGGAGCCTTACCCGCATTGATGCGAGAATGTCACTTCCCATTCCCAGAATACGTATTTTTAGAATGCATGTACTGTTTAAATGTAAATATTTTATATTTATCATGTATTGCTCTGTATTTAACTCCCTTTAAATTTTATGTTAATTAATTTCCTGCAATTTTATTTCTGCACTTTATTTTCTGCTTTTATACTCTGCTTTAGATTTGCTATGGGTTCGGCTCAGATTGGTTTAATTATGTTGGTTTATCATGAACCGAAATAAACCCCCCACCTACCACCACCCTATTTAAAGCCCCAAACCCTTTCTCTCTCTTCATTACTTCTTCTCATTACTCTTCTTCTTCCTCCTAACTCTCCCACCAACCTAGGAGAGCAAGCAAGTGCCAACTTGCTTCTTGATGGATCCTCATTTTTATTGTTTCATCATCTTCCTTATTTGATTCTAAGTCTCTTTAGTACTTGGCATTTTCGATTTCCATGGCTTCTTTACTGTAGATCTAAGTTTGTTGCATTTTCGGATTTCTTAGGTTTTGATCTAGTAAACTTTGTTATCTCCAAGTTTTGATGGTTCCATGTTGTAGAGAATTTCGTTCTACCCCATTTTGACCTATGGAAGTTCAGATTTGGGCTTAGAATGAAGGATTTATGGAGCTTGGAAACAATGGCTTCCATGGTTCTGTTCACAGAAATTCCGAGAGGAAGAACAGCCACAGCCGCATGAATCTCCATTCCCACAGCGCATGATATTTATTTCCCACAGCCGCATGAATCTTCATTCCTCAGGCGCATGAGATTATTTATTTCCCAACCTTTCCCCAGGCGCATGAGATTATTTATTTCCCAACCTTTCCCACAGCGCATGAGATTATTTATTTCCCAACCTTTCCCACAGCGCATGATATTTATTTCCCACAGCCGCATGAATCTTCATTCCATAGGCGCATGAGATTATTTATTTCCCAACCTTTCCCCAGGCGCATGAGATTATTTATTTCCCAACCTTTCCCACAGCGCATGAGATTATTTATTTCCCAACCTTTCCCACAGCGCATGATATTTATTTCCCACAGCTTATTTATTTCCCAATCATTTCCTCAGGCGCATGAGATTATTTATTTTCCAATCATTTCCCACAGCGCATGAGATTATTTTCCAATCATTTCCTTAGGCGCATGAGATTATTTATTTCCCAATCATTTCCTCAGGCGCATGAGATTATTTATTTCCCAATCATTTCCCACAGCGCATGAGATTATTTATTTCCCAATCATTTTCTCAGGCGCATGATATTATTTATTTTCCAATTATTTCCCACAGCGCATGAGATTATTTATTTTCCAATCATTTCCTCAGGCGCATGAGATTATTATTTCCCAATCATTTCCCACAGCGCATGAGATTATTTATTTCCCAATCATTTTCTCAGGCGCATGATATTATTTATTTCCCAATCATTTCCCACAGCGCATGAGATTATTTATTTTCCAATCATTTCCCAGCATGAGATTATTTATTTTCCAATCATTTCCCACAGCGCATGAGATTATTTATTTCCCAATCATTATTTATTTCCCAATTTTTATTTTCCGAATTTGGCATTAATTAACATTGATTGTTATCTTGATTAATTATTGATCATGAGTTCCTAGATGGAACTAAGAGACTGGCTAGTCGTCTTATTGAATTAAATGGAATAAGACACGTTCATATTTGCAATCGATTGGCCAATCCCGAATATTGACATATAGATACATGCAGGCTACAATTATTTATTTATTTTACAAAAGCAGCATGTGTACTCTATGGTCAAGGCATGATTATTCCGTGGTTAGTTTTAATTGTTGCATTACGCTATGTAAGACCTACAACTTAACCACACGGGTATCGTTGTAGAGTTGGGCATATCGTACCTTGTACGGAAGTACTCATTCTGAATGACCATGATCCACGGCATGAGATTTCACTTAACATAGAGACTACTAAGTTAAATAAAATAATGATTGCATGGAGGGAATGGATTTCCGAGTTCTTACATGGCAGCCCTCTTTGGGACTATTAGTGCCCAACAGGCCGGCTGGTTCCCACAGATACTGCAAATCTGCCACACGGGCAGGAAGCGGTATCTGCTTATATTATTGTATATTGTATATTGATGACGGGCATCCCGCTGGGACTCGTCTAATTCATGATTGGCGCAATTGATTGATTGGATCGACTAGCCTTGTTTGTCCATAGTAAGAACTGAGAAATCCTTATTGCATAATTCCAGGATAACTTGGGACTCATAGTAGTAAGCGTAGGAGTTGGATGGCCGTTTAAGTTGATTTGTTTGTGTACTGTACCTACTCTGTTAACTAACTAAGATGATCAGAGTGTCGAGACATGACGGGCCAACCTATGTCCTTGTTTGGTTGGGAGGTTGGATCGAAGTGTCGTGACATTATGTGAATCATAGTAGCAAGCAGAGATCTATATATCCTATTCTCTTATTACTGGTTTTAACTCCTCATATCGTGCTTCATTGCGGTACTTGCTATTAGAGGTCTAACCTCTCTGATTTTGTATGGCCAGATTTAGAGTCGGTTCCCGAGAACTCAGCTTACCTCTACCTCCAAGATGGTCAATACTAGAGGAATGATCGCAGGAGGACTCGAGTGGGTTCCTTACTTCCCCGCTCGTTTTGTTACTTTATATTTTGCCGTTTGGCACCGACATGTTAGTCGGATAGTCTTGCACTTACTTTTACATAATTGTAATTAAGTCAGACTGCAGCTGATAACAATTGTGTATATGTTGCTATATCATCTGGCTATGTTTTGTAAAGCCAGATCTCAAGAACATTTTGACTAAGCGTTTGGGACGCCTTATTGCTTTATCTTAAATGTTCTCTGTTATTGCTTCTTGTTTGAATGATTGAGACAATAGATGTGAAGTGACCATAGCGAGACTTTCATGTAGTATGCACCCCCTTGTCTTTTAGACAGCATTGATCGTATTATACGGTATTCATCTACCCGTAATACGTAGCTGGCTGAGTCATTCCCCCGCTCTCCAGTATTCTGGTTCTGGGGCGTGACAAGGTTTTAGTGGTGGCCCATGCAGGTCTGATTTCAGACGTGGGATGTTTTAATTTATAGGATGTCTCAATCACACCTGTTCCTCCTTGATCTCATGATTCGTTACTCTCGACTCTAGCTTGACATTCCGGTATCCTTTGACTTCATTGATCTTTCCTGTCCGATCGTTTGATTGTTCTCTTGTCCCTTTTCTTAGGGGCACCTCGTCTGCATCTGTCAGGACTGGGCAACAACAACAAGAGCAACACGGGCAACCTGACCATGTTGGTCAGCAACAAGGGCCGGTACTAACTTAAGAGGCTATTCAAGAAGAAGTGATAGTGGAAGCAGCAGCTGGATCGCAGTATCCGGATGTTCCACCACCACCAACAGTTCCACCTACCCCTGCGGAAATGGACACACCGACTCTTCTGGAGATCATGAGAGGGATGATGGCTACTCAGCAACATCAGATGTTAGCCCAACAACGTATGCACGCTCAGTTACAAGAGCAGAATGTACTACTCAACCAAGGGTTGCAGACAGCTTTGGAAAGAGGGACAAGGCCAGATTTAGGAGCATCAGCCAGGTTTTGCAAGTACAACCCCCGCCGTTTCGAAGGCACGGAGGATGCCATCTCAGCAGATGCATGGCTTAAGGATATTGAGGCTATTTTGACAGCCGCTAAGGTGCCGGCAGAAGAACGTGTGGATCAGGTGAAGTTGTTACTTCAGGATCTCGCACGTGATTGGTGGGAATCAGAGGAGGTAGGCATCCGACGTCCTGTGGCTTGGGACGATTTTACAGCAAGATTCAAGACGAAGTATTATGGAGTTGTGGCACAGTTTGAGCTACAGCAGAAGTTTATCAACCTCAGACAGGCTGGCAAGACGGTAGATGCTTATGCAGCGGAGTTCTGCAGATTGAGTAGGTTCGCTCCGGAGATGGTAGCCACAGAGAGACAGAGGGCTATGAGGTTTCAGCAAGGGTTTCATCTTGAACTCTTGCAGTTGATAGAGGGGCACAATTATCAGACTTTCGATGAAATATTGACGGCCACTCGGAGGCATGAGATAACCACTCAGAGGATCACGGCAAGGACTGGAGGTCAGAAGAGATCTCACAGTCAGATTGAAGGAGGAGGGGGAGCAGCGCCCCGAGCAACAGTACCATCCCTTGGCATTCGCATTCACGATGTGGCAATGCGAGGGCCAGCACCACCACCCAGGCAGCAACAGCAACAGAGGAAGAACCAGCAACCCCCAGCGGGCTGCACTTATTGTGGAAAGATGGGGCACACTAGAGATGTGTATCGGGCATTGAACGGACTGTGTTTGATATGTGGAAATCCAGATCATCGGGTTACCACATGTCCCATGAATTCGAGGTCAGGAGGACCAGTGCAGCAGTTTCCTGCTCTTCCAGCACCAGGGGCAGGGCAGTATCGAGGACCCGCAGTGGCAGTGAGACCATTGGCCCAGTGTCCGTTAATGTCACAGGCTCAGATGTTTCGGCAGCAGGGACCGCCGATGCAGCAACACCAGCATAGACCACCCCAGCACCATCGAGGCAGGGGCCAGCAGCAGCACCAGGCTAGGCCGCAGCATGGAAACCCACAAGGAGGTCGAGGGCAGGCATTCACTCTGTCCTTAGAAGAGGCATTGGCATCGGGAGATGTTGTGGCAGGTAACATTCTCGTCGCCTCTTATCCCGCAGTAGCATTGTTTGATTCGGGAGCATCGCACTCATTTATATCTGCACAATTTGCAACACGGCTAGGAATGGAATTCGAGGCATTGCCAGGGAGGTTGAATATACTCACTGGCAATGGGCTCGTAGGACTTAGTAGAGTTATTCTAGCGTGTAGCGTTGTAGTTTGCGGGCATTCCTTACCCGCCCGGTTGATAGAATTTCCTGTTGGAAATTTCGACGTTATCTTAGGCATGGACTGGCTGAAAGACAGTCATGCAACGATAGATTGTCGTAGAGGGAGTGTATCTTTTGACATTCCAGGCATGAAGAGATTCACCTTAGTCAGGTCAGAGGCAACTCAACAAGAGCAGGGAGTAATAACGGCAATGGAAGAAGTTCAAGTCCCAAAGGTAGTTGAAGAGTTTCTAGACGTATTTCCTGAAGAACTTCCAGGTCTACCATCGATTAGAGATATTGAGTTCAGTATAGAATTGGCACCTGGAACTAAACCGATATCAGATCGAGTTTACAGAATGGCGGATTCAGAGCAGGCCAAGGTATATCAGCACATAGAGGAACTGAAGGAGAAGAAGTTCATCCAAGCTAGCATATCACCATGGGCAGCACCAGTGGTACTTGTGGGAAAGAAGGATGGGTCATCCAGATTGTGCATCGATTACAGGAAGCTTAACGCGGCAACAGTGAAGAACAAGTACCCACTACCCAGGATCGACGACTTGTTTGATCAGTTGAGCAAAGCTAGAGTTTTCTCCAAGATAGATCTTCGTTCGGGGTATCATCAAGTGAGGGTTCGGAAGGAGGACATTCCCAAGACAGCATTCAGGTCGAAGTATGGACATTATGAATTCTTAGTAATGCCGTTTGGTTTGACCAATGCTCCAGCAATATTTATGGATTTGATGAACCGCATCTTTATGCCATACTTAGATCAGTTTGTCGTTGTATTTCTTGACGACATTCTCGTATATTCTGCCAGTGAAGAGGAGCATGAAGACCACCTCAGAAAAGTGTTACAGGTTCTGAGAGAGAACCAGTTGTATGCCAAGCTCAGCAAGTGTGAGTTTTGGTCGGATCACATTTCATTTTTGGGTCATATCATATCAGGAGCTGGAGTAGCAGTGGATCCCAAGAAGATAGAAGCAGTAGAGAGTTGGCCAGTACCCAAGACCGTAGCAGATGTGCGGAGTTTCTTGGGATTGGCAGGATATTACAGAAGGTTCGTATCAGACTTTGCGAGACTTTCAGCACCCATGACCCGATTGACCCGGAAGGATGTACCATTCATTTGGTCGGCAGAATGCCATGCATCATTTGAGAATCTGAAGCAGAAGTTGATATCAGCGCCTATTCTTACATTGCCAGTTGGACCCGGAGGTTTTACCGTTTATTGTGATGCGTCAGGTAAAGGACTTGGATGTGTCCTCATGCAACATGGGAAGGTGATAGCGTATGCATCTAGGCAACTTCGAGACCACGAGAAGAATTACCCGACTCATGACTTGGAGTTGGCAGCAGTAGTATTTGCTTTGAAGCTATGGAGGCATTACTTATATGGTGACCGAGTAGACATGTACACAGACCACAAAAGTCTGAAGTACATTTTTACTCAGAAGGAACTGAACATGAGGCAGAGAAGATGGTTGGAGTTGATTAAGGACTATGACTGGAGCTTCAGTACCATCCAGGCAAAGCTAATGTGGTAGCAGACGCTCTTAGCAGGAGAGGCGGCGCATTTATGTTGACAACGCAGAAGCACATTTTAGAAGACCTTCAGGAGATGGGCATCGAGGTTATACTTCCAAGTGATGTAGGAGTTCTGGCGAGTCTACAAGTTCAATCCGACTTGGTAGACAGGATCAAGGTAGCTCAGGCACAGGACCCAAGAATTCAAAAGCTTAGGGCAGAATGTGAGTCAGGACTCAGAAAGGAGATGCAAATCCATGAGGATGGTACACTTAGGTTTGGATCGCGTCTATGTGTGCCTAGCGGAGATATCAGACAGGAGGTTATGGCAGAAGCTCACAGCTCTCAGTATTCCATACACCCTGGAGGGACCAAGATGTACCAAGATATCAAGCAGCACTTCTGGTAGAACGGGATGAAGAGGGAGATAGCTAGATTTGTTTCCCGTTGCTTGGTATGTCAGCAAGTGAAGGCAGAACAGCAGAGGCCAGCTGGGTTATTGCAACCGCTTCCTATCCCGGAATGGAAGTGGGAACATATTACAATGGACTTTGTGACCGGTTTACCGAGATCACCAAGTGGTAAAAATGCTATTTGGGTGATAGTAGATCGGCTTACAAAGGTGGCGCACTTTCTTCCTTTCAGACTAGGACAATCTACAGAAAAGTTGGCAGAATTGTATATGCAACAGATAGTCAGGCAGCATGGAGTCCCTGTCAGCATTGTGTCAGATAGAGATACCCGTTTTACATCACATTTCTGGAAGAGCTTACACCATAGTCTGGGTACCAAGTTAAGATTTAGCACGGCTTACCATCCACAGACGGACGGGCAATCAGAAAGAACAATTCAGACTTTAGAGGATATGTTGCGAGCTTGCCCCCTAGATTTTGGAGGATCTTGGGAAAGCCACCTGCACTTAGTTGAGTTCTCATACAACAACAATTATCAAGCCAGTATCCAGATGGCGCCATTTGAAGCACTATATGGTAAGAAGTGTAGGTCGCCACTAGCATGGGATGATATCGGGGAGAGGAAGATGCTAGGCCCAGAAATGATTGTCCAGACCGTTGAAGTGGTTAAGGGAATTAGAGAGCGACTTCGAGTTGCGCAGGATCGGCATCGTCATTGGGCGGACCAGCATCGTAGGCCGCTAGAGTTTTCTGTTGGGGACCACGTGTTCTTGCGGATCTCACCTACCCGTGGGGTCATTAGGTTTGGCGTTCGCGGGAAGTTGAGTCCCCGATACGTAGGACCATTTGTTATTCTTGATAGGATAGGCGATGTTGCTTATCGTTTATCCCTTCCACCTTCGTTACGAGAGGTGCATGACGTGTTTCATGTATCTCAGTTGCGAAGGTATGTATCGGACCCAAGCCATATCCTTGATCATTCTGAGCTGGTTGTTGGTACCAACCTGTCTTACGAGGAACAGCATGTGTCTATTTTGGACCGAAGAGAGAAGATACTCAAGAACCGAACAATTAACCTTGTCCGGGTTGCTTGGGGTCATCACTCTTTAGGAGAGTCAACGTGGGAACGTGAGGATGATATCCGATCACGGTATCCGCACCTGTTTGACTCACAAGGTACATCTCTTTCTGTATACCTTGATTGTCTTAACTCCTCATGCTTGTTACTTTATGAGTAGAATTGCTTGGTGTCGTAAAATGTTCAACATAGATATGTTACTTACTATTGACATTGTAGAATGATTGCTTACTTAAATTGCTTATACCTAGAGTAGTCCACCTCTGATGTTTCTATCCTGCTTGGATTTGAAATTCCGAGGACGGAATTTTTCTAAGGAGGGTAGAGATGTCACTTCCCATTCCCAGAATACGTATTTTTAGAATGCATGTACTGTTTAAATGTAAATATTTTATATTTATCATGTATTGCTCTGTATTTAAATCCCTTTAAATTTCATGTTAATTAATTTCCTGCAATTTCATTTCTGCACTTTATTTTTTGCTTTTATACTCTGCTTTAGATTTGCTATGGGTTCGGCTCAGATTGGTTTAATTATGTTGGTTCATCATGAACCGAAATAAACCCCCCACCTACCACCACCCCATTTAAAGCCCCAAACCCTTTCTCTCTCTTCATTACTTCTTCTCATTACTCTTCTTCTTCCTCCTAACTCTCCCACCAACGTAGGAGAGCAAGCAAGTGCCAACATGCTTCTTGATGGATCCCCATTTTTATTGTTCCATCATCTTCCTTATTTGATTCTAACTCTCTTTAGTACTTGGCATTTTCGATTTCCATGGCTTCTCTATTGTAGATCTAAGTTTGTTGCATTTTCGGATTTCTTAGGTTTTGATCTAGTAAACTTTGTTATCTCCAAGTTTTGATGGTTCCATGTTATAGAGAATTTCGTTCTACCCCATTTTGACCGATGGAAATTCAGATTTGGGCTTAGAATGAAGGATTTATGGAGCTTGGAAGCAATGGCTTCCATGGTTCTGTTCTCAGAAATTCGGAGAGGAAGAACAGCCACAGCCGCATGAATCTCCATTCCCACAGCGCATGATATTTATTTCCCACAGCCGCATGAATCTTCATTCCTTAGGCGCATGAGATTATTTATTTCCCAACCTTTCCCCAGGCGCATGAGATTATTTATTTCCCAACCTTTCCCACAGCGCATGAGATTATTTATTTCCCAACCTTTCCCACAGCGCATGATATTTATTTCCCACAGCCGCATGAATCTTCATTCCTCAGGCGCATGAGATTATTTATTTCCCAACCTTTCCCCAGGCGCATGAGATTATTTATTTTCCAACATTTCCTACAACGCATGAGATTATTTATTTCCCAACCTTTCCCACAGCGCATGATATTTATTTCCCACAGCCGCATTCCTCAGGCGCATCAGATTATTTATTTCCCAATCATTTCCTCAGGGGCATGAGATTATTTATTTCCCAATCATTTCCTCAGGCGCATGAGATTATTTATTTCCCAATCATTTTCCACAGCGCATGAGATTATTTATTTCCCAATCATTTCCTCAGGCGCATGAGATTATTTATTTCCCAATCATTTTCTCAGGCGCATGAGATTATTTATTTCCCAATCATTTCCCACAGCGCATGAGATTATTTATTTCCCAATCATTTCCTCAGGCGCATGATATTATTTATTTCTCAATCATTTCCCACAGCGCATGAGATTATTTATTTTTCAATCATTTCCCACAGCGCATGAGATTATTTATTTTCCAATCATTTTCCACAGCGCATGAGATTATTTATTTCCCAATCATTATTTATTTCCCAATTTTTATTTCCCGAATTTGGCATTAATTAACATTGATTGTTATCTTGATTAATTATTGATCATGCGTTCCTAGATGGAACTAAGAGACTGGCTAGTCGTCTTATTGAATTAAATGGAATAAGACACGTTCATATTTGCAATCGATTGGCCAATCCCGAATATTGACATATAGATACATGCAGGCTACAATTATTTATTTATTTTACGAAAGCAGCATGTGTACTCTATGGTCAAGGCATGATTATTCCGTGGTTAGTTTTAATTGTTGCATTACGCTATGTAAGACCTACAACTTAACCACACGGGTATCGTTGTAGAGTTGGGCATATCGTACCTTGTACGGAAGTACTCATTCTGAATGACCATGATCTACGGCATGGGATTTCACTTAACATAGAGACTACTAAGTTAAATAAAATAATGATTGCATGGAGGGAATGGATTTCCGAGTTCTTACATGGCAGCCCTCTTTGGGACTATTAGTGCCCAACAGGCCGGCTGGTTCCCACAGATACTGCAAATCTGCCACACGGGCAGGGAGCGGTATCTGCTTATATTATTGTATATTGTATATTGATGACGGGCGTCCCGCTGGGACTCGTCTAATTCATGATTGGCGCAATTGATTGATTGGATCGACTAGCCTTGCTTGTCCATAGTAAGAACTGAGAAATCCTTATTGCATAATTCCAGGATAACTTGGGACTCATAGTAGTAAGCCGTAGGAGTTGGATGGCCGTTTAAGTTGATTTGTTTATGTACTGTACCTACTCCGTTAACTAACTAAGATGATCAGAGTGTCGAGACATGACGGGCCAACCTCTGTCCTTGTTTGGTTGGGAGGTTGGATCGAAGTGTCGTGACATTATGTGAATCCTAGTAGCAAGCAGAGATCTATATATCCTATTCTCTTATTACTGGTTTTAACTCCTCATATCGTGCTTCCTTGCGGTACTTGCTATTAGAGGTCTAACCTCTCTGGTTTTGCATGGCCAGATTTAGAGTCGGTTCCCGAGAACTCAGCTTACCTCTACCTCCAAGATGGTCAATACTAGAGGAATGATCGCAGGAGGACTCGAGTGGGTTCCTTACTTCCCCGCTCGTTTTGTTACTTACTTTATATTTTGCCGTTTGGCACCGACATGTTAGTCGGATAGTCTTGCACTTACTTTTACATAATTGTAATTAAGTCAGACTGCAGCTGATAACAATTGTGTATATGTTGCTATATCATCTGGCTATGTTTTGTAAAGCCAGATCTCAAGAACATTTTGACTAAGCGTTTGGGACGCCTTATTGCTTTATCTTAAATGTTCTCTGTTATTGCTTCTTGTTTGAATGATTGAGACAATAGATGTGAAGTGACCATAGCGAGACTTTCATGTAGTATGCACCACTTTGTCTTTTAGACAGCATTGATCGTATTATACGGTATTCATCTACCCGTAATACGTAGCTGGCTGAGTCATTCCTCCGCTCTCCAGTATTCTGGTTCTGGGACGTGACAGAGAAGATCTCCTTAAGGGAGCAATAGGTGGTGGAGAGATCATACCATCCGAGTCGGAGAGATCCGCATCAGAATCCGAGTGATTCAGTGCGGGGGCAACATCTTCAGGAGTTGGAGCAGGAGTAGACGAGGGACTTGGTACAGTAGGCACAGGGCACGGCATAGGCACAGTACTGGACTTCTGTTGTCTCCTTCTGTAGACTTGGAGCTCCTTTTCCCTTGTCTGCTGCTCCCCCTGCGTAACATATGGATCTTCTTCTTCATTTTCTGTATCTGAGTCACTGTGCTCTCCCCCTTTCGTCCAGTTTTCTACAACCGGACACGGAACCGAACCGACGACCACATTTGGGCTTATTATCTCCCCCTCACATCTAACACCATCTGTGTTAGGTGTGTCAGCAAATGTTGAACCTTCATCCGAACCATAGTATGGTTCGAGTTCTCTGAAAGTAACATCCATGCTTACAAACATCTTCCGCTCGACTGGACTCCAACAGGTATAACCCTTCTGAGTCGCCGTGTAACCGACGAAGACACATTTAACTGCCCTAGGATCCAATTTGCCAACGCCTGGCCGATTATCTTGGACAAAGCACACACATCCAAAGACTTTTGGTGGAACAGTGTATGTAGTTGCCCCAGTAAGCATTTCCAACGGTGTCTTCCAGTCAAATACTTGATATGGCATTCTGTTGATAAGATAAGAGACCGTCAATATAGCCTGCCCCCATAAGTATTTCGGGACATTCATAACCAGCATCATCGTCCGTGCGACTTCCAACAGGTGTCTGTTTTTTTCGTTCCGCCACACCATTTTGGGCCGGAGTACAAGCACATGAAGTTTGATGAAGTATTCCATGAGTGGAAAAATACTCAGCAACCCGCTTATTAGTATACTCCGTCCCATTGTCTGACCGGAAACACTTAATTTTAGCGCCATATTGTGTTTCCACCCGTCGATGAAAGTCTTGAAAGGCCTCAAGGACGTCACTTTTATTCTTCATAAGATAGACCCATGTCACGCGGGTATAACAGTCAATAAAGGTGACGAACCATCGAAAGCCGTTAATACCAATTGTAGGACAAGGGTCCCATACGTCTGAATGTATCATGTCAAAAGCAGCTGAACTCCTATTCCCCGTGCTCACATACGTACTTCTGGTATGTTTTCCCAACTCACAAGCATTACAAAATAACTTCTCTTTATTAGCCCTTTGATATAAGGACGGATACATTCGACTAATAACTTTAAAAGAAGAATGACCGACACGCTGGTGGTGGAGTAGCAAGTCGGCTTCAACACTGCGACAGGAAGCTTCTGGTGGTGCGCCTGCTACCAAGGATGCCAATGCGTTGTCCAGTCCAGTCCTGTCTAAATACCACAGGCCCTTATGCCATGTGCCAGTCCCAAGTCGTCGTCCTGTCCCTTTCTCCTGAAAAGTCACCTGAGGAATGTCAAAGGAAACAGTACAGTTAAGATCAAGTATAATGGCACTAATGGATAGGAGATTGACAGGAAAAGACGGAGCATGTAGGACATTGGTTAGAGTGATGGAAGGGGTGCATGCGACAGTGCCTTTACCCATTACAGGGCTGGATGTACCATCAGCAGTCTGAATACTCTCCGGCAATGGTAGGTGAGTATATTCCTGAAACGCACCACGGAACCCCGTGACATGGCGAGATGCCCCAGAGTCCATAATCCATCCTGGCTGATGGATAGATGCAAGAGCACGTGCAGAATCATCGGTGCTGGTTTGGGCAAAGCAAGTGATGTGATCTCCCGAGGTTGAAGACGTCCCAGGACTGTTGGCCGAACCCAGGTTTGTGCCTCGCAACTTCTCAAGGAACTCCCGCTCAAGCGGGGTTATTTCAGCCAGTTGATTCTCTTCCCCTTCCTCCGCCAGATTTGCTTTGTGTCCGCCCCTTCTACCAGCATATCCTCCTCTACCACCACGTCGGCCTCCACGACCCCGTCCTCGATCAGTAGACTGATTGCGCAAGGGTTTTGGACAAAATCAAATGTAATGTCCGGAGTCACCACAATTGTGGCAAACACCACCCATAGACGGAGGTTGATTGAAGGCAGCAAGGGCAGACTTTTCAACCGCGGCTTGCTCCCCCTGGTAGGAGCCCTTGTTGGGCATCAACTTCAGTCGAGCTTCTTCCTGTGTCATAACAGCTATAGCTTCTTCCAAGGTCGGAAGCGTGGGTTGGGATAGGAGGATATTCCGTCTCTGCTCAAATACAGGGTGTAGTCCCTTCAGGAATTTCATCATACGCTGCCGGAAAATATAAGCCAGGAACGTCTGAAAGTACTTTGCGAATGCCGGTTCGACCTGTGCATCTTCCATCCCAAGAGGATCATAATAATCCAGATCAGACCAGTACTTCTTCAACAGGGCCGCGTACTCAGAGATGGTACGTTCGTCTTGGGCCACCCTATCGAGTTCATCTTGCAGTTGAAAGACTCGCATAGGGTTGCCCGAGCCGGAGTACATATCTTTTAGAGTCCGCCATATATCAGCAGCAGCCTCCATAGCCTCGACATTGCCCGACACCTGGTCGGTTAAAGAGGCAGTCAACCACCCAGCCACGACGTTTTTGACAATCTCCCAAACAGCAAACTCCTTGGTGGAGTGATCGGCTGGCGCCTTGGCTTGGCCAGTGACATAGCCAACCAAGCCACGTCCCTTCAGTGTCCGCATCGCCTGCCGCGACCACTTCAAGTAGTTGGATGTTCCTTCCAACTTCGTCTCCAGCTTCTCCAATTTTCCCATTTTGTAAGGGGACGGATCCACATCAGTATGGATCACACGTGGGGTTACCTCGGTTAATCTCTTTGATAAGATATCATCAACCAAGGCCTTCATCTCTTCGGCCGTCAGTTTGCCACTGATCGAATCCATGGCCTCTGCAACTGTGAACCCTATTCGTCGTCTTCCTCGTCGAACTTCGTCGTCTTCGACGTCAGAGACTTTACGAATGCGCTACTAACTTGGCCAGCACCGGCGCGCGCATGTAAAGTGAACACGTCAGAACACCAGAGAAGACATGATCAGTCTCTGTATAGATCCCGATGTGAAGGAGGAATAACAAAATAAACATTTGTTAGTTCCAAACGGCGCAATCTAGTAACAGAGTCGGTGCAAATAAAGAATTTGACATCTCGACTGTCTTCGAAATACGCCTTTTTTTTTGTGACGGCTAGGGTTAGGGTTAGGGTTTGGATGGGGCTGCTAGGGCTAGGGTTAGGGTTTCCATAGCAAGAGAGGCTAGGGTTAAGAAGGGGGGGGGGGCGGGAGTGTGTTGGAGAGGCTAGGGTTAGGAAGGAGGGGGGGTGCTGCAGGGGGCGGGAGGGTGCTGGAGAGGGGTCGGGGAGGGGGGGCTGTAGGGGTCGGGGAGGGGGGCGGCAGGAGTTTGCTGGATGGGGGGGGGGGGGCGGCAGGGGGGCGGGAGGGGGGGCTGTAGGGGTCGGGGAGGGGGGCGGCAGGGTGGTGGCGGGAGTTTGCTGGATGGGGGGGCGGCATGGGGGCGGGAGCGGGGCAGCTAGGGTCGGGGGGGCTGGAGCGGATCGGCTGATGGTGGGGGGAGGGGAATTTCTTATTTTTTGTGGAGAGAGAGAGAGTTATGGCTCTGATACCATGTAGAAAATAATGGTTTGATTAATTTTATTGATGGACTACTTCACTATTTATAGGGAGTCTAGCTCCTCTACATACTACATATTCCGATGTGGGACTAAAAGTCCCTTATTGACTCTCAACAAAAACTTTACCTAAACATTCCCTGTTAACCTAATCTAGATTTGCATATATCAAGATTTTGGGGAAAGATCAATTGTGTTGATAGCAAAGGAAGTTTGTTTGGGGAACTTAAAGGGGTTATTGGTGCACTGAGGTCTCCTCTGTCTCTCTTGGATTTTTATTCTTTTATCTTAGTTAATCATGTCGATGTAATATAGAACTCGTCCGCTCCTATGGTCACAGCGTAGGAAGCACGGATACATATCGGACACACCACGAACACTCCAAAGTGCACTATGACCTATGTTGTCAATGGCGACGCCTAGGCGCGCCTAGGCGGCCTAGGCGCGCCTAGGCGGCCTAGGCGTCCAGGTCAGGAGAATGACGCCTTGACCCAAGAAATTAAACACAGGTTCAGTTGATTGGCGCCTAGGCGCACTTAGGCGGACGCCTAGGATCGACCGGAGGATTGTTGCGGGCGCCTAGGCGGAAGGCTTTACAAGTATCACTGCATACATGCTTTACATCATATTATACACATTCTTAAATCTAATATATCATGAATCATGATATGATATCAGTCACAAGTATATAATTTTTTGCAACATGTACAAGTATACAAGATCCTGGGGTCACTGGACTTCTGCTGGTAGTGCACATGTTGCTACTGCCTGCTTGGATTCTGCTAGAGCCTGGAAGTGCACCTGCTGCTGCTGCTTGCAGGTTGCTAAAGGAATAAATCTGGGCGGACGCCTAGGCGGCGCCTAGGCGAGGCGGGTGGCTTCTTGCCTTGCCTCGCCTCGTCTCGCCTAGCACCCAATACAACATAGACTATGACACACCTAAATAGGTGTTGTGTCCGCGTCGTCGTGCCCTTACCATGCTGTGTCCTATATGTGTCTGTGCAACACAGATCACCGCTCTCCAATCTAAGCATAAAGCCGAAAACCTCAATTGCCCTACCTTTTCATCGGCCGTGTATCATAAACACAAACAAGACATTACAAGCTGGCGTAGGAACAATCCGAAGGTCACTTCGGGCTACCCTTACGCAGACCATATACTCTTCCCGATCGACCAACAAAGTCCTAGTTCAAGGCAATCTCCCAACAACCCCCTTTTATGTTAACATAAACACGTAACTAACTCTTTCGACTATTTTCATCAAGAGTTAATTGTCCAAATGGTGCCTGAGGAATGTCATGGTCGCCATTTTGATGATAGAACTTTTTTTTGTGTTAATTTGGTACCTAAGTTTTACATTTTGGTTTAAAGAGTGCATCAACTAGGCTTCGTTGATATTTTGGATAAAAATCGTAAAAAAAATGGACATGTGATAGTCACGTGCCTTATTTTTAGGGTTATTTTGCCATGACCAGCCGATACGTCAGCTATAATTGATTGTAGAGCCGTCATTTCGTACTCGACATAAGCTATTTGTTTATGTAGAATTTCTTCGAACACCAATATTCTTATTCGAAACATACAAACTGTAGAGAATAATTGTTGTATATATTATTGATTGGCAACTCCACTACTTATAGGGAGTCTAGCTCCTCTTCATACTACATTTTTCCAATGTGGGACTAAGTCCCTTATTAGTTCTCAACACTCCCCCTCAAGATGGGCGATAGATATTAATCATTCCCATCTTGTTACATAGCTTCGACAGACTTAATGAACTAAGACCCTTAGTCAGACAGTCTGCCACTTGTTCTTCTGAGCGAACATGATCAATCTTGAGTATCCCTTGTTCCAGCTTCTCTTTAATGAAGAATCGATCGATCTCGATGTGCTTCGTTCTGTCGTGCTGAACTGGATTGTTAGCTATACTTATTGCAGCTTGACTATCACTCAGAAGACGTAACGATGCTCCCTTGTCCAGCTTCAACTCTGTCAGCAATGCTTTCACCCACAGCAACTCCGACACTCCTAAAGTCATTGCTCTGTATTCT
This sequence comes from Iris pallida, assembly GCA_029216955.1. NCBI lineage: Eukaryota > Viridiplantae > Streptophyta > Magnoliopsida > Asparagales > Iridaceae > Iris > Iris pallida. The sequence continues at coordinate 2,412,261 of JANAVB010028397.1, read as the reverse complement.
GCTTCAGCTGTAGACCGTGCTACCACTGACTGTTTCTTGCTTCTCCATGAGACCAAGTTTCCTCCTACAAAGACACAATATCCCGTGGTAGACATTCTATCGTCTATGCAGCCCGCCCAGTCTGCATTGCAGTATCCCTCAATTTCTATACATCCATTCTTCTTGAACCATAGCCCTTTCCCCGGCGTCCCTTTCAGATATCTCAAGATCTGAAACACTGCATCCATATGACCCGTTCTTGGATCATGCATGTAGCAACTTACTATACTCACCGCAAATGAGATATCAGGGCGAGTGTGCCCCAGATAAATCAATCTCCCTACAAGTCGTTGATATCTTTCACGATCAACTGGCTCTCCTGCTTCTGCTCCCAACTTGCACTTCTGGTCAATTGGAGTGACTGCTGCTTTGCATCCCAGCATCCCTGTCTCCTTCAGCAGATCTAGTGCGTATTTTCTCTGTGAGAGAACAATTCCTTGTTCGCCTTCACACACCTCGATACCTAGAAAGTACCTCATCGCTCCTAAATCCTTCACCTCAAACTCCTTCGCGAGTTTTGACTTCAGCTTAGCGATCTCGACTTCATCGTTACCTGTGATTACTATATCATCCACGTATACAGCAAGTATAGTGATGTGGCCTCTTGCATGCTGAAGAAAGACCGTATGATCTGCATTTACTTGATGGTATCCCATGCCTGTAACAACCTTTCTGAATCTGTCAAACCAGGCTCGAGGAGATTGCTTGAGTCCATATAACGACTTATTTAGTTTGCACACTTTTTCATGCGATGTTCCTCCGTCTGATTCTGTAGCGTAGCACCCTGGCGGGAGTTTCATGTACACTTTTTCTTGTAGGTCCCCATGGAGAAAGGCATTCTTTACATCTAACTGGTATAGCTTCCACCCATAGTTTGCTGCAATGGAGACCAGAGTTCTTACGGTGCTCATTTTCGCTACTGGAGCAAACGTCTCATCATAGTCGATGTCATATGATTGTGTGTATCCTTTTGCAACCAACCTTGCCTTGTATCGTTCCACTTTTCCTTCTAACGTCTCCTTTACTGTGTACACCCATTTGCATCCCACAGTTTTCTTTTCTTTGGGTAATTGAACCAGCTCCCACGTCTTATTTTTCTCCAGTGCCCCAAGTTCTTCCATCATTGCAGCTTTCCACCTTGGATCTTTCTTTGCTTCCTGCCAACTTTTGGGCAACGAAGTAGAGTCTAATAATGCAATGAAGGCTCGATAATTCGAAAAAATGTTAGAATAAGACAGGTAGTTGGTAATATCATGTTCATAATCATCAAAACGACTAGGAGCCTTACCCGCATTGATGCGAGAAGATCTCCTTAAGGGAACAATAGGTGGTGGAGAGATCATACCATCAGAGTCAGAAAGATCCGCATCAGAATCAGATTGATTCAGTGCGGGGGCAACATCTTCAAGAGTTGGAGCAGGAGTAGACGAGGGACTTGGTACAGTAGGCACAGGGCACGGTACAGGCACAGTACTGGACTTCTGCTGTCTCCTTCTGTAGACTTGGAGCTCCTTTTTCATTGTCTGCTGTTCTCCCTGTTTAACATATGTATCTTCTTCATCTTCTGTACCGGAGTCACTGCTTTCTCCCCCTTTCGTTCAGTTTTCCACGACCGGACATGGGACCGATCCGACCACCACAGATGGGCTTATTTTCTTTCCCTCACATCTAACACCCTCTGTGTTAGGTGTGTCACCAAACGCTGAACCGTCATCCGAACCATAATATGGTTCCAGTTCTCTGAATGTAACGTCCATGCTTACAAACATCTTCCGCTCAACTGGGCTCCAACATGTGTATCCCTTCTGAGTTACCGTGTACCCGACAAAGACACATTTAACCGCTCTAGGATCCAATTTATCAACTCCTGGACTATTATCTTGGACAAAACATACACACCCAAATACTTTCGGTGGAACAGTGTACGTGGTTGCACCAGTAAGCATCTCCAACGGTGTCTTCCAGTCCAATACCTGAGATGGCAATCTGTTGATGAGATAAGAGGCCGTTAACACTGCTTGCCCCCATAAGTGTTTCGGGACATTCATAGCCATCATCATCGTCCGTGCAACCTTCAGCAGGTGTCTGTTCTTCCGTTCGGCCACACCATTTTGTGCCGGTGTATAGGCCCATGAAGTTTGGTGTAGTATTTCATGAGTGGATAAATACGCAGCAACCTTCTTATTTGTATACTCCGTCCCATTGTCAGACCGTAAGCACTTAATTTTAGTGCCATATTGTGTTTCTACCCGGCGATGAAAGTCTCGAAACGCCTCAAAGACATCACTCTTATTCTTCATAAGGTAGACCCATGTCACGCGAGTATAACAATCAATAAAAGTGACGAACCATCGAAAACCGTTAATACCGGTTGTAGGACAAGGGCCCCATACGTCCGAATGTATCATATTAAATGCAGCTGAACTTCTACTTCTTGAACTCACATACGTGATTCTGGTATGTTTACCCAACTCACATGCATTACAAAATAACTTCTCTTTATTAGCCCTTTGGTATAAGGACGGATACATTCGACTAATAATTTTAAAAGAAGAATGACCGACACGCTGGTGGTGGAGTAGCAATTCATCTTCTACAATGTGCCGTGAATCTTCCGGTGGTGTATCTGCTACCAGAAATGCCAATACTTTGTTCAGTCCAGTCATGTCCAAGTACCACACCCCCTTATGCCATGTGTCAGTCCCTAGTCGTCGTCCTGTCCCCTTCTCCTGAAAAGTCATTGTAGGAATGTCAAAGGAAACTAATAGAAAGAAGATTAACAAAAAAAGATTGGTGAGAGTGAGAGAAGGGGTGCATGCGACAGTGCCTTTAGTGAGAGAAGGGGTGCATGCGACAGTGCCTTTACCCATGACAGGGCTGGAGTTACCATCAGCAGTCTGAATGCTCTCCGGCGTCGGTAGGTGAGTATAGTCCTGGAACTCACCGCGGGATACCGTGACATGGCGAGATGCCCCAGAGTCCATAATCCAACCTGGTTGGTGGACAGCTGCTGCAAGAGCACGCGCAGGAATACCTGTGCTGGTTTGGGCAAAGCAAGTGATGTGATCCCCCGAGGTAGAGGACGCCCCATGACTGCCGTCCGAACCCAGCTTCGTGCTGCGTAACCTCGCGAGGAACTCCTTCTCAAGAGGGGTTAACTCAGCCAGGTGATTTTCTCCCCCTTCCTCCGCCAGATTAGCTTTGTGTCCTCCAGAATAATTTTTCCTTCTACCAGCATAACCGTCTCTACCACCGCGACGTCCTCCGCGGCCCCGTCCATGATCACTCGACTGACTTTGCAGGGATTTTGGACAAAATCTGATATAATGCCCTGAGTCACCACAGTTGTGGCAAACACCGGCCACAGAGGGAGGCTGATTGAAGGCGGCAAGGGCAGACTTGTCAACAGCGGCTTGCTCCCCCTGGAAATAGCCCTTGTTGGGCATCAACTTCAATCGAGCCTCTTCTTGTGCCATGGCAGCTATGGCTTCTTCTAAGGTTGGAAGCATGGGCTGTGCTAGGAGTACATTCCTTCTATGCTCAAACACAGGGTTAAGATCCTTCAAGAACTTCATCATCCGTTATCGCAAAATATAATCTAAGAACTTTTGAAAATGTTTCGCAAATGCTGGTTCGACTTGTGCATCTTCCATCCCAAGAGGATCATAGTGATCCAGATCAGACCAGTACTTCTTCAACAGTGCTGCATACTCAGAGATGGTACGGTCGTCCTGGGCCACCCTATCAAGTTCATCCTACAGTTAGAAGACCCGCATAGGATTGCCTGAGCCTGAGTACATTTCCTTCAAAGTCCGCCATATATCAACAGCAGCCTCCATCGCCTCTACATTGCCCGACACCTGGTCGGTCAAGGAGGCTGTCAACCATCCAGCCACAACATTGTTGACAATTTCCCAAATAGTAAACTCCTTTGTGGAGGGATCATCTGGCGCCTTGGTTTGGCCATTGACGTAGCCAACCAAGCCTCGTCCCTTCAGCGTCCGCATTGCCTGCCGTGACCATTTTAAGTAGTTGGACGTTCCTTCCAACTTCGTCTCCAGCTTGTCCAGCTTTCCCATTTTGTAGGGTGACGGATCCACATCAGTATGGATCACACGTGGGGTTGCCTCGGTTAATCTCTTTGATAAAATATCATCAACCAAGGCCTTCATCTCTTCTGCTGTCAGTTTACCACTGATCGAATCCATGACGTCTGCAACTGTGATTCGTCGTCGTCTTCGTTGGCTTCGTCGTCGTCTTTATGTAAAGTCTTTAACAGAGATCTTACGAATGCACAGTTAACGTGGCCAACACCGGCGCGCGCATGTAGATCCTAATTTGCAGATCGAGAACGGAAAAACAAAAAAGCATTTTGTAATTCCGGAGGACGTAATCTAGGAACAGATGGTGCAAATAAAGCATTTGACATCCATCCGTCTTCGAATAACCGTCCACATAATATCTCTCGCAAATTAGGGTTTCTTTTTTTCGTAGTAAAAAAAAGGGGGGTCGACAGCAGTTGGGGTCGGAAGAGGGGGGAGCGTCGGGGGGGGGGGGGGGCAGCAGCTGGGGGGTTCGTCGGCGGCAGCAGGGGGGCGTCGGGGCAGCAAGGGGGTCGTCGGCAGCAGCAGGGGTGGCGTTGGGCGGGGCAGGGGGCGTCGGGGGGGGGGGGGGGGGGGGCAGGGGGGAACTGCCGGGGGCAGCAGGGAGGGGTTCGGCGGCAGGGGGGCGTCGGGGGGGCGGGGGGGTTGCCGGGTTGGGGAAGGGGTGGAAAAAAATTTGTGGTTATGGCTCTAATACCATGTAGAGAATAATTGTTGTATATATTATTGATTGGCTACTCCACTACTTATAGGGAGTCTAGCTCCTCTTCATACTACATTTTTCCAATGTGGGACTAAGTCCCTTATTAGTTCTCAACACAAACATGACAAAGTAACTATTAAAAAAAACAACGAACATGACCGTCCCATGTCCATTTTTATCGATTTTCATGATAAAATACCGACGAAATCTAGTTCATACACTCTTTAAACCAAAACGCAAAGCATAGGTATCAAATTAACTATAAAAAAAGATCATTACCAAAACGACAACCACTACATTCTTTATGAACCATTTGGATGATTAACTCTTTCATCAAAATGGAAAATAAATCTTCCGTGGTGTGTCAACATGAAGGGCAGGGCTAAAAACAACAGGATAAGCCGATATGTCAGCTATAATTGATTGTAGAGCCGTCATTTCGTACTCGACAAAAGCTATTTGTTTATGTAGAATTTCTTCGAACACCAATATTCTTAGTCGAAACATAAAAACATGACAAAGTAACTATAAAAAAAACAAGGAACATGACCGTCCCATGTCCATTTTTATCGATTGTCATCCAGAAATATCGGCAAAATCTAATTCAGGCACTCTTTAAACCAAAACGCAAAGCATAGGTACCAAATTAACTATAAAAAAAAAAATCGATTACCAAAACGACAACCACTACATTCTTCAGAAACCATTTGGTGGGTCAACGTGAAGGGCAGGGCTAAGAACAACAGGATAAGCATGCCCCCAATTATACTCATGTCATGTGCCGAAAAAATAATGGACAACGAAATCAAGAAGTACAAAGCTGAGGGGAGGGGAGGGGAGGGGGGATCAGGAAAGCATTTGAGCTCACGGTGCAGAGGACGGACTTCACGAGCGAGGCGCAGGCGGCGTCGGAAATGTTCATGGACTTGAACTGGTTCTGGATGGAAGAATCAGTGGCAGAGCTGCAGCAGCTGCTTCCATTGTAGGGGCAGAAGGGCAGGGGGGCCTTCAGAGTCACAGGTGCGCCTACAACAACATCAACCAACATACAAATGAGACCTCAAAAAAAAATAGAAGAGGAAGAGGGATGTGATAAAGATAGGAAGTAAAGAAGAAGAGTGACAAGGTAAACCCACTTGAGTCAGTGCACAAGGGCAGGGCAAAGGTGGTGGGGAAGAAGAGGAAGAAGAAGAAGAGAATAGTTGCATGAGGAGAACCCATTTCATCACAGTATCAGAAGAGTACTACTACAAGACAAGTTTTGAAGCAAGTACAAGGCGAGGAAACAATGAACAAAGATGTGCAATGGCTTTTTCTTTTTCTTTTTTTCTTCTTTTCCTAATTCTAAAGGCACTCCAAGTTTTACTTAGGCTACCCCAAATTTAAAAAAAAAAAATTATAAATTTACCACTCTCATTTGTTACTTGATGCTAATCCAATTACTTTCACGACCGCCAAACTTACTGGCAGTCCTTATGCTAAGTAGGATTGCCAACAAAGTTGACAGTCCTCTTTTTATGTTAGGATTGCTAACAATTTTTATGTTAAGACGTCCTAACATAAAGGAGGACAGTCCTACTTGGTGTAAGGACTGTCAAATTTGTTGGCATTCCTATGTCCAAGCAGAGAGTTTAAATAGGACTACCAACTTTGTTGGCAATTCTACTTCATGTATCTGCTCGTCGTCCGCGTACTCGCGGACGTCCGTGCTTGCCAACATCCGCTCCCCCGTGCCCACGTGTCCCCGCGGACGTCCACGCCACCACCACCCCCCCCCGCCCTCGTGCACCCGCCGACATCCTCTCCCCCGTGCCCCCACGGACGTCCACTGTTAACCCCTCTCCCGTTCACGCTAGAACTGGAAGGGGTTCGATCATGGGAAGCCATGGCTTCCTCTGCAAAAGCTTCAAGTGACAGAATCAAGAACTTCAAGGAAGAAGAAGAAGAAGAAAATATAAAGATAAGTGCTAAATTCCAGTCTGTTTTATTATTGCAGTTAATTCTTCCTTTTATAGTGAGGATACAATTACAATTGCAATTACTGCTGAGTCCTCTAACTAACTGCTGACTCATCCTAACTGTCTTTGCTGACAGGAGATGGCAGCTGGCAATGGCAGCTGGCAATTGGCAGTTGGATGAGCTGGATGAAGGCAGTTGGTAGTTAATTCCTCCTGGTAGCTGGCCTTCATCTCTGGCACCAGCTTGGTCTTCTCCCTGCTGCAACATTTTATGACATGGAAGCTTATCAATACCTCCCCCTCATTTGGACCTTGCCTCAAGGTCAAAGTGTGGAAAAGTTTTGACAAAGTCCTCATAAGGAACCCAAGTAGGGGTGTCAGTATCCTTCCATTGGATCAAGAGTTCAACTGCTGCTCTGTTTCCCTTCTTAACCAGCCTTCTCTCTAGCACCCAATCTGGCTCAACAATGGCTTCTTCAGCTGAATTGGGAAGTCCTGTTTGGACTTCTAATCTTTGACTGATATGTTTCTTCAGTTGTGAGACATGAAAAACTGGGTGTATCATAGCCTCTGATGGTAGGTCGAGCTTATAAGCTACTGTCCCAATTTTCTGCAGCACTTTGAATGGACCATAGTACTTAGGAGAGAGCTTCTGAGGTCTCCTCTGTCCCACCGAGACCTGCCTGTAAGGCTGCAACTTCAAATAGACCCAGTCCCCTTTTTCAAAGCTCATGTCAGTTCTATGTAGGTCTGCAAATTTTTTCATTCTGTCATGTGCCAGTATCAGGTTGTCCTTCAGTATTTGTAGTGCTTGGTCTCTGCTGGTCAATGCTTGAGCCACCTCCCTGTCCTGCACTTCCTCTGGAACATATGTGAGTATATTTGGGGGGGGGGGGGGGGTCTCCCATACAAAACCTCAAAAGGAGTGGTTTTGGTTGCTGTATGCCAGTTGGTGTTAAACCAAAACTCTGCCCAAGGCAAGAGTTTAGCCCATTCTTTGGGTTTATGGTTGCAAAAACACCTCAAATATCCCTCCACACATCTATTGGTCACCTCTGTTTGTCTATCAGATTGTGGATGATAAGCAGTGGTGTACTTCAACTGTGCCCCTTGTAATTTGAAAAATTCTTTCCAAAAATGACTTGTAAAAATAGGATCCCTGTCACTTACCACAGACCTAGGCATCCCATGTAGTTTAAACACTCCTTCTACAAAGGTTTGTGCTACTGTGGCTGCAGTGTAGGGGTGTTTTAATGCAAACAAATGTATGTACTTTGATAGCCTATCAACCACCACCATGATAGTAGACTTGTGATGACTGATTGGTAAGCCTTCTATGAAGTCCATTGAAATGTTCTCCCATACTCTTTCAGGAATAGGCAAAGGGCTTAACAGGCCTGCAGGTGATGTAGTTTCATGTTTATTTTGTTGACAAACCTCACAAGACTGCACATATGTTCTTACATCTTTCTTCATTCCTCTCCAATAGCACCCCCTTTTCAGCCTTTGCAGGGTCTTCAATATTCCAGAGTGACCTCCTTCCAAGTTATCATGGTGTTCTTTGAGTAGTGTGAGTACAAATTCAGATTGGGGGTCTACTAATAACCTGTGTTTGTAATACAGTAACCCTTGCTTGCAAGCATATTTAGTGTGATCTAACTGACCACTCTCCCACTGATTGACTAAGTTCTGATAGTAGACTGATTGGGCCATTTGTGTTTTAAAGTTGTGAATCCAATCTGCAGATACCAGAGAAATTGCAGTAATTTGAACAGTTCCCCTTCTGGATAGACTGTCTGCTGCAGTGTTATCTCTCCCTTTCTTGTACTCAACTCTGAAATTGTAACCATGTAACTTCCTGACCCACTTATATTGAGCTTCTGTATGCACCTTCTGCTCAAGCATGTATTTTAATGACTTGTGATCAGTCCTAATTAAGAAGACTCTTCCCTAAAGGTACTGATTCCACTTCTTGACTGCCAATAGTATGGCCAACATTTCCTTCTCATAAGTTGATAAGTCTCTGGCCCTTCCTTTCAGTCCTTGACTTAAGAAGGCTATAGGCTTCCCTTCTTGCATTAACACTGCCCCAATCCCCTCCCCAGAGGCATCACATTCTAACACAAACTCCTTTTGGAAATCTGGCATTCTCAAAACTGGGGGCTGTGTCAGAGCAACTTTCAACTTTTCAAAGGCTTCTTGGGCTTGATCACTCCAGTGAAAGGCATCTTTCTTTAACAGGTTGGTTAGGGGACTAGCTATCATGACATACCCCCTGATGAACCTTCTATAATAACCTGTTAACCCCAAGAATCCTCTTAATTCCTTAATAGTGTGAGGAATAGGCCACTGCAATACTGCCAGAATTTTGTCATTGTCAACTTCCACCCCCCTTGCAGATATTATGTGCCCCAAGTATTTCACATGTCTTTGTGCAAAAGAATATTTGCTCCTCTTGACTTTTAATTGATTCTCTGCTAACTTTTGGAAAACCAATCTCAGGTGCTCTTGATGTTCCTGTATTGACTTACTGTACACTAGTATATCATCAAAAAAAACCAACACAAACTTCCTTAAGAACATTCTGAACACATCATTCATCATGGATTGGAAGGTTGAAGGGGCATTGGTAAGGCCAAAAGGCATTACTAAGAATTCATAGTGGCCTTCATATGTTCTAAAGGCAGTCTTGTGCACATCTTCATCCTTCATTCTGACCTGGTGGTACCCAGACCTTAGGTCCAACTTGGTGAAAATAGTTGCCCCATGCAATTCATCAAACAGTTCATCAATGAAAGGAATTGGAAATTTATCTTTAACAGTATTTTGGTTTAAAGATCTATAGTCAATACACATTCTCCAACTTCCATCTCCTTTTTTTACTAATATGACAGGTGAAGAATAGCAACTATTACTTGGTCTAATAATACCTATCTGCAGCATCTCTCTGACTTGCTTTTCAATTTCATTTTTGTGTGTATAAGGATGTCTGTAAGGTCTGTTGCACACAGGTGTAGCCCCAGGTAGGAGTGGTACTTGATGATCATAGCTTCTTTTAGGAGAGAGGTCCTTTGGCTCTTCAAACAGTTCCATATACTTTTGCAGTAAGGCATCTATCTCAGTGTTATTTTCTGGGTCTTCAATTGCATTTCCAGTTTCAGCAGTCACTTGGGTACAGAGCTGTATCACAAATACTTGTCCCCCTTGTCTGAGATCCTTGTTAACAGGTTCTGCCCACTGATGGCTATCATTTCTGATTCCTTTAAACTGCTGTACCTCTCCTTTGACAGTGAACTTCATGGATAAGTCCTGAAAGTTCCAGATTATATCTCCCAATGTGCTCAACCAGTTTGCTCCCAAGACTACCTGGCACCCACTAATAGGCAGTTGCAACAAATTGGCAGATATCTTTTTGCTTTGGCACTCTATGACTACCCCTTTGTACAGACCTTGACTTGTCAATTTGTCCCCATTGGCAACTAGAACTTCAAATGGTTTATTATCACTCAGAGGTAGGTTCAGTCTGTCACTGAACTTGGCATCAATGAAACTATGAGTTGAACCAGAATCTACTAATATGATTACTGGTTTGTTCTGAATAGTACCCCTTAACCTCATAGTAGAGTGGTTCAAAGTCCCAGATAAAGCTTGCAAGGATATGGCAAAGGAATTCTCCTCCTTGTCTTGGACTGGACCTTCATGTTCTGGCTCCTCTTCTTCAGTGAACTCATCATCTGCAATCAGCATGCATAGCTTCTTATCCTTACACTGATGTCCCCTCATCCATTTTTCATCACATAAGAAACATAGGCCTAAATTCTTTCTTCTCAGGAGCTCACTTGGAGAGATAGTAGATGGCTGTCTTCCTGCAGGATGTTGCCATTGTCCTCTTGCTGAGGCTGGAGTGAAATTCCTTTTAGCAGGCTCAGGTTGGTTTGGAAGAGGACCTGAACCTTGGTTAAGAGCTGATTTGCTCCCATAATAAGTGCTTTTATATGTTCTTTTCATGGCATTCATTTTTGCCTCATGAAGCCTTGCTATTTCCATAGCAGCAGGTAAGTCTTCAGGATTTGCAAGTTGGACCTCATATCTGATCTCTTCTTTCAGCCCGCCTATGTAGTGGCTAACCAAACACTTCTCAGATATCCCTTGGATTCTTTGGGACACTTTTTGATAGTTCAAATCATACTCCTGCACAGTTGTTTCCTGTTTGAGGAGCCTAAGATCTATCATGTAATCAGTAAATTTGGAAGGTCCAAATTGTGATTTAATAGTCTTGCAAAGTTTGCCCAGGTTATGAACCCTCCCTTCACCTGCATAACCCAATCATACCAGTAAGAAGCTGTTCCTTTGAGCTGCACTAAACAGGCCTTCAACCTGTCCTCATCTTGAGCCACTCCATAGTAAGAAAAATAACGGTTAGCTCTCAAGAGCCAATCCTCAACATCCCATGTACCATCAAATTCTGGGAATTTGAGCCTCAAGATTGGCTGATTTCCTGTAGGCCCATAAGAAGTATTGAGTTGAGAGTTTCTCTGGAATTCTCTGGTTGTCTGAACATGTCCTCCATCATGTGTCCTCCCTAATGCAGCTGGTATGAACCCTGGCCCAGGGGTTGGCACTCCCATTGCAGGAGCCATAAACCCTGGTAAAGGGGCTTGTCCCCCCATTGCAGATGACATGAACCCTGGATTCACAGGTGCTTGAAAAAATGGCACAGACATGGGAATTGTGGCACTGGCAACATGATTGTTCATGGAATTTCCATGAAACATTCCACCATGAACTTGAGAGTCACTCAGTTGAGCCTGATGAAGCTGGGGTGCATTCAACAGGGGTGGCAATCCCAATGTGGATTGGGGAAAGAATGGGTTTCCCACCAAGTTGGGATTAACTTGGGGAACTTCAAACCCTCTTCTTGATCTTGCTAACTCCTCCATTAATTGATCAAATTTGGAGTTCAAGGTTTGGATTGTACCTTCAATGGCTTGGAACCTCCTCTCTCCTTCTGGTGGTGGAGGATTCCCCCTGGAACTTGGGACGAGGTTGGGATTGGCCGCACCATTTCCTCCATTCTCCCCATGGGACTCGTGCACCGGCTCTGATACCAAAATTGTTAACCCCTCTCCCGTTCACGCTAGAACTGGAAAGGGTTCGATCATGGGAAGCCATGGCTTCCTCTGCAAAAGCTTCAAGTGACAGAATCAAGAACTTCAAGGAAGAAGAAGAAGAAGAAAATATGAAGATAAGTGCTAAATTCCAGTCTGTTTTATTATTGCAGTTAATTCTTCCTTTTATAGTGAGGATACAATTACAATTGCAATTACTGCTGAGTCCTCTAACTAACTGCTGACTCATCCTAACTGTCTTTGCTGACAGGAGATGGCAGCTGGCAATGGCAGCTGGCAATTGGCAGTTGGATGAGCTGGATGAAGGCAGTTGGTAGTTAATTCCTCCTGGTAGCTGGCCTTCATCTCTGGCACCAGCTTGGTCTTCTCCCTGCTGCAACATTTTATGACATGGAAGCTTATCATCCACACCCCACGACCCCACGACCCCATGGGCATCCTCGCCTCCGCCAGCGTCCGCACCCCCATCGGTGTGCGCGCCCCCGCCGGCATCCGCCGTTGGAGAGTTTGAGATTGTCCCCAGTAAAGATTGGGCAGCCCCAAAGAAAATTTGGAGTTATCCTGAGTAAAAGTTCCATCAAACTGGGATGTCTTGAAGTTAGGGCTGCCCCAAAGTAAAAGTTGGAAAGCCCTTAAATTAATCTTTTTTTTGTTTGCAGAGAGTTGTTGGAAACCTTGCAAATTGCAACACAAAAATAAAAATTATTATCCCATGATAGATAGATAGATAGATAGATAGATAAGGGACATATGTAAAAATGGTAAAGGGCAACACAATATTTGTTAGAGAACAACACACCCGTTCGGTCGAGACAAATTCTCTTTCAAGTAGGTGGCTTCGATGAATCCTTCTCTGCTTTGCGTTCACCCCTAATAAAATGAATATTTTCTTACGTATTGAATATATATTCTAATAAAAGAGACAAATCCACATTGTTAAAAGAATAATTTTATTTTGTATCAAATATATTAAACTTGATGTCTAAATAGTACTTTATGTTGAATTTTTTAAATTGGTACTTTGTCTTTTGATTCCACCATTTGGATGAAGTAAAAAAAATTATACTGCCACGTAAAAATACCCCGTCTTCGCTTTTTCTAATCCGTTAACTATTGTCTTGTTTTGTGTTGTGAATCCTATGTGGCATGAGGGACAAGACAATGTCTTGTATAGGTGGCAAGGTTATATTCACAAATGACAATGGGTTTAAAAAGTCATCTCCAATGCAAAAGTATTGAGAAGACAATACAAATAATTTTTTACAACTTCCAAGACAACTTTTACTCTTCTACTTCTTTTTTATAAATATTTTTATTCACAAATGATGATGTGGACATAAAGACATTGTGAAGTGCATTGTCTAGATCTAGACAACCAACTTCACATTGTCTTTGCCATGTCATTGCCATGTCAACTCCACACTTTATTTCACATTTGCATTGGAGAAGTATTTTTGGAAAAAATGGTTGTCATTCCTATGTGGCAACCATTTTTTTCAAACTCACAATAGGGTTGGAGATGCTCTGGCCTCGTTTGGTTCACGGAATGGAAGGGAAAGGAAATCAATTCCTTGTCATTTCCTTTCCTTTGGGAAATTTTATTTCCCATTGATTTTCCTTTCCGATGTTTAGAAATGCCAAGGAATTTGGAAAGGAAAGTGATTACTTCAATGTGGGAAAGTGATTCCTTGCTTGGATGGATGGAATCACTTTCCCTCCTAATTTCCCTTCCATTAGGAATCACTTTCCTTTCCTCCTCAATTCCTTTGGCACCCAAACATAAAAAAGTAATCATTTTTCTTTCCCAACCCGAAGATTCCGCGAACCAAACGAGGCCATTCGTGTGACTTCTCGAGGCTTTATTGTTCAAACGTGTAGTGATTGTGACAGCATCTCCCGAGGGCTGGAAAAACTGCATATTCACGTGAGGATAATAGGCAGGGGGTAACTAGGGTCAGCATCTTATCCAATCGAATCGAATAATTAAAAATTAAATTAAACCAAAAATTAAATAAATAAAGTTAAAATTAAATCGAAATTATCCAAAATCGAATCAAATCCAACCAAATTAACTCGGTTCGATTTTCAATTTATTCGATTCATTCGATTTTTAGGTTTATTTGTGCCTTTTTTTGAAGCAATGGGTAATTGTGACGAACTCGCCTTCACTGGAACTCGAACACCCGATCACTTGGGCCCCATGCATCTCACTTAACGACTAGGCTAGAGGTCATTTGCTTATTTGCACTTTTTTTGTTATAATATATATATATATATATATATATATATATATATATATATATATATATATATATATATATATATATATATATAGGAAACGGATCGGGATACCCGCCCGCGGAGCCCCGCCGAAGTCCCGCCCCCCCCTGCACCATCGGATCGCGCGGGGCCCGCGTGGGGCCCGCCCCCACCCGCGCGATCCAACGGCTAAGGATCGCGGGGGCTTCGGCGGGGCTCCCGATCCGCTCCCATATATATATATATATATATATATATATATATATATATATATATATATATATATATATATATATATATATATATATATATAAATGTACGTTATTTGCACGTATAATAACGTATAATAATAATATTATCCAATTATAGTTAAATATTTTTTCTAACTCATGTGGTTAAGGTGCAAAGTATTTTTCTTGTTTAGTTAAGGTCGATTCTCCATGTTGTCAAATTTTTACTTTTTTCAACAATTTTTTACATAAATTTTTTTAAATAAAATGGACCGTGATATAATGACGGCTTAGACGGCTCACTTTTGAGTTGTTTTGAAGCCTCATTATATAGTGGAATATATATATATATATATATATATATATATATATATATATATATATATATATATATATATATATATAAACTAAATTTTCTTATTCGGTTTTGGATCGAAATCGAAACTGAACCGATTTTTTTTAAACCGAACTAAATATCTTATTTGGTTCGGTTCGATTTCGGTCCAAAACCGAATAATGCTCACCCCTAGGGGTGAGCATTATTATTATTTCGTATAAGAATATCAAAATGATGATCAAATTAGATTTTTGGATACTAGATTTGTGCTTTTTTATTATTTTTAATAACATATTTTAGTGACAAATATTAGTCAATAAAAGACTCATTTCATCACTAAAATGTCACTTTCGTCACTAAAATGTGTTATTAAAAAATTCGAGTACCCAAAATCTAAAGTAGACAAATCTAGTACCCAAAATCTAATTAGACCATAAACATTGTACCCTTATACAAAATGATCCTTATTATTAAGGTTTCAACCGAATCAAACCAATCCGATTGAAATAAAAAATGTTTGGGTAAAATAATAATTTAATTTTGGTTTTAAAAATATTAAATAAATTTATTCGGTTTCGATTTTGATTTTGGATTTCAGTTTTGGTTCAAAATTGATTTGATTTTCGATTTCAGTACCGGAGACCAAATGGGAACTGAGGGTCATTTAAAATCAACAGTTCGGACGAGATCCAAGCCCTCTTCCAAGCATTATGGAAAAAAAAAAAATTGAATGTAAATTTTTAATATTATACGGGGACTAAAACTAAATAACCCAAATTTTATTTGTCAATATGATATCATCAAGAAGGGTAGAAATATTTCCTGCACAACAAATGTTAGGCCATATTTTATCACACTATCCAAGCAAAATAAATTCACACGGACAAATTAAGCAAATCCGAATGAATTATTGTTGCTCTCATCTAAATATAAATTTGAAGAACTTGGCTTCTATGGAGGCTTAGCTTTAGGACTTACTAAAAATGTTTTGCTAAGAAGAAATAAAAAACTCAGTTCTCTAGAACTCATTTCCTTGCTTGCCCTAATGCGGAGCTTCAAAATTGTTGTTTAGCAAGTGAGTTGTTAAGAAATAATATAACTAAAAAATTTCATATAGAAGGAAAATGTTTATCGAATTTGCCTAGGACAGGATAATTTTAAAATATTTCTAATAAATGGGATCTGGCGTCCGTCAATTTTTTTTTTTTTAATAAAAATCAGGCGCCAGTGTGACTGGTGCCAAATAAAAACAAATATTCTCAATCCTGGCGCTAGTGCAACTGGTGCCAAACTCCTTTTTGTGTGTGTGTGTGTGGGGGGGGGGGGGGGGGGGGGGGGGGGGGGGGTTCGGTTTTCTTAGTTTGGTTTGTTTTAGATGGTTGATTTATCTTTAGGTTTGATTTTGTTTAATCTTTTAGTTAGTTTAATCTATTAATTATTTTGTTATTATATATACTATGAATAATAACAAAATATATCAGTTAATATATATATATATATATATATATATATATATATATATATATATATATATATATATATAATAATAATAATAATAATAATAATAATAATAATAATAATAATAATAATAATAATAATTTTAAATTAACAAATAAATTTTGTTCTGTACTATGGATAATAACAAAATATATCAGTTTAATCTATTAGTTACTTTGTTATTAGTGTATTATTATTTATATTTATTTGTATACTAATATATTAGTTTGTTATTATCTATAGTAATTAGTATATTAATTTGTTATTATCTACACCACTATATTTATCTTTATATGAAATTTGTTATTAATACAAAAAAAATGTACAAATTAATTTGTTTATAAATACATATATCTATTTATTTGTATATATTAATTTGTATACTAATTCATATAGATAATAATAAAATTTATTATTTAGTATAAAATTTATTATATACAAAAAATATTAACTGATATATATTTTGTTATTATCCATAGTATAGATAATAACAAAGTAACTAATAGATTAAACTAAGCTAAAAGATCAAACAAGACCAAACTAACAGATAAATCAAACCAATCTAAATTAAACCAAACTACTAAAACCAAAGAAAAAAAAACCAAAAAAAGAAAAAGAGTTTGGCGCCAGTTGCACTGACGCCGGGATTGAGATTTTTTTTTTCTCTTTAGCGCCAGTGTGACTGGCGCCTTTTTTTTTTACTGGCGCCAGTTCCCGTTTATTAGAAATATTCTAAAATTACCCTGTTCTATGCAAATTAGATAAACATTTTCTCTCTATATGAAATTTTTTGTAATATAACCTTTGGAAATATTCTAAGTGAATAAATAATTCTCAAATGTTATGTCTGCTTTAAAGGAAGTGTCCTTTTCAAACGGTCTGTCCCTTATAAACAGGGTGTATATTTACATTTTGTGTCTCTTCGTCATTTATAAAATGCACAATTCGATAAGTGTTTCATTCACTCATTCACAAATTCAAGTACTCAGTTCGAGAGAGAGAGAGAGACCACCTTGATTGTTTTGCCTAGATCATGTGGTTTGAAGTGCTGGGAGACTAAATCGTCAATTCAACCGTAAGCACCTGTGCGGGACGAATATTGTCTTAAGGACATTGAACCAAATTCAAGCCTCGATCTCCGTCAAAATTTTATTTTTTCAGTTTCTATAATATTTGAATAATAATAATAATCTCCTAACAGTAACTTACAGGGAAAATTATTGTCATGATTTAACTTAAAGCATGATCATTGCAACTGAGTCAACTTCTTGGAAAAAAAATTCATAAAATATCATGCCTCCTCCCGTGATCAAACCCGTATTAGTTGGTGTTGGGTTTTGGCCTTTTTCATTAGAAATTTTAGTCCCATATCGGCTAGGCCAAAGGAGTTGTATCTCTATATATTGGCTATGCTATTTTAGAGATGCACATGTGGTGTGTAGGTGCACATGGGTGTGCCATATGGGGTTATTTTTCTAATAGAAAAAAAGACTAAATCAACAATTGAAAGCATTCATACTTTTTGCTCTTGGGAAATTTATTTCCATTGGAGCTAAGCCCCGTAGGGACTTAGCGACTCGGACTCGGACACGGACACGGACTCGGGCTCATGGGCTCATAAGGCGTAATATGGCATTTTGTTGGCGCACATTGCACTTAGCACGTCAGCATCGTCGCTAGGCGCATAGTGCACTTAAGTTGCGCTCGTTGCGCGACCAGTGGCGCAACCAGTTGTGCGTACAGGTACGCTCCCAGTTGTGCGGGTTGCGCAGGGCACGCAGGGCGCGCAGGGTGCACATGTGGCGCAAGTGGCTCAGTGCGCATTTAGCGCATGGTGTACAAGGCGCGCGAGGTACGCAACTTGTTTCAGATCGTGCATGTGCATGATCTGAGCGGTTACTGCATGTTCGGAGTGATTTTTACCACGTCCCGAATGTTGTGCTAACCGGACAGTTGCTACTCGGGCCTATAAAAGGTCTCTTCTCTCTCACAGGCAAACACACAGGCAAACAGAGGCATATACAGAGAGTTACAAAAGTTTACAAGTATTTCTTAACACAAGTAAACATAAGTCTTGAGAGAGAAGAGAAGTGTTGCACAAGCGTTGCTTTTACACGGGAGTCCGTGTACGATCCGATGAGTCAGAAGAGCAGGAGTATTCCAAAGTCCTCTGACGAACTTGCTGGTTCCTGGAAGCTATTCGTGTGGGGCGAATATAGCTTTGAGCAACGGTGATTATTCACCCCAGCAGGATATTCATCCATCAATCGCTTGTCATCTTCTTCGCTGCTGTGGATTACGAAATCTTCTTAGATTCCCGTAATATCATATGCTGATGTAACGAATTTTTTTTAGATCTTCGTTAAACTTGCACAACCTTCGTTGAAGTGTTGCGTTGGAACATTGTTTTTACAATTGTTTCATCTTCTCAGTTTTCTATCAAAAAAATTATGCCCCGGCACTAACAATCTCAAAGCTATATTCCTACGATGGAAAACTTTAATGCTTCATTCCTCGATACTGACTTTTGTAAGTTAGAAAAGTTTGATGGAGAGCATTATCAAGTCTGGAAGAGGAAGGTTTATCTCACTCTTCAACTCAGAGACGTTGATCACGTGCTTCTTGAAGAGGAACCTATTGTTCCAGATGTTGGGTCTGCTGCCGTAATCACTGCGGCTACTAAACTTTAGGCCAAGTGGAGAAGGGAGAATAGCATTTGCAAGCTGCTTATCCTCAATGCTATGGAGAATTTTCTAGCAGAATTCTACAGTAAGAAGACTATTGCCAGAGACAAATGTGAGTCTCTGGAGAAACTATATGAAGAAGACAAGAACATGAGCAAGATATTTATGGTTAAAAATATCACAAATGGCTCTTTGAGGACGAGAAGTCCATGCTGCCGCAGGTGAAGGAATTTTTGAAGCTGCGACAGAAGCTGGATGACGAGGCGATGTCCCTCCCCGACAAGTTTGTTGTTGGAGGGATTGTCTCGAAGCTCCCCGTTGGGTGGAGCAAGTTCTATGCAAACATGCATAAGAAGAAGCTTGATATCAGCCTTGAAGATCTCTTACAAAAAATTTATGTTGAGGACCAGATGTGGGCTCAACTGAAAGTGGACGCACTGTCCAAGCAATTGGCTAACGCCAATATGGTTCATACCAAGGAACCAAGAGGAAAGCAGGCGGCTTCCCACAGCAAGAAGAAGGACCCTGACAATCTGAAAGTCAAGAGAACTTCTTTCAAGCAAAAGAAGCCAAAGTCTTATTTGGCTTGCTTCAAGTGTGGCAAGAAGGGCCACTTCAAGAATGAATACAAAGCAAAGACCAAGCAATCAGAGCAAAGGGAGCCTAGTAAGGTATCTATGATCACTGACGTTGTTGCTATGATTGTGCAGGTTAATGCGGTAGGGACTGACTCTGACTGGTAGGTAGACACTGGAGCCACCTGTCATGTATGCTCCAGCAAGGAGTGGTTCACCACCTACACACCTACTTCTGAAGTAGTTATGGTGGCGAACCTGGCACAAGCTGAAGTGCTCGGGATCGGGATGGTGGTGTTGAAGTTGACTTCTGGCAAGTCTCTGATGCTTCAAGGCGTGAAGCATGTACCTGCTATCTCCAAGGACCTGATCTCAGGAGGCCTACTCTGCAACACAGGTCTCATGATGGACATCAATGCTCGCCAGATGGTGATGTCTATCAAGGGAACATATTTCAGAAAAACTTTTTATATCGAAGAAATGTTCAAAATTCAGCTTGTAAATCAGTCCAATGTTATTAATGCAATTACTCCTTCTGCTTATACTTTTGAGTTGTGGCATAATAGACTAGGACATGTTTATTGTAAATGAATAAACAGAATGTCTAGTCTATGTCTTATCTCCAAGTGTGGGGGTAAGGTAGAAAAATGTGAAGTTTGTGCTCAAACATAGATCACAAGGAAACCCTTTCTTCGGGTTAATCGAAGTACAGATCTTCTGGAGTTAGTACACTCTGATATCTACAATTATCTACAAAGGCTGGGATGAAGTATTTCATAACATTCATCGATGACTTCTCAAAGTATGCGTTCGTCTACTTGCTGAAGGCTAAAGACGAAGCATTCGAGAAGTTCAAGGAGTTCAGGGCCGAAGCTGAGCGACAAACTGAACAACAACTCAAAAGAATAAGAAGTGATCAAGGTGGGGAGTACAGGTCTCATGAATTCGCATCGTTCTGCAAAGAACATGGAATTGTCAATGAGACTACGGCTCCGTACTCTCCTCAATCAAACGGAGTAGCAGAGAGGAAAAACAGAACATTAACAGAAATAATTAACTCAATATTGTTGACTACGGGTCTTCCTAAGTGCTATTGGGGAGAAGCTGCATTGACGACCACTTTTGTAAGCCCCCTGAATTTCAGGGCTATTTTAAATTTTTCTAAATGAATTATTTTCGATAAATATTTTATTTTTTAATTGTTTAGATCATTAATGTACCTTTCCGTAACTTTGACTTCTGGAGCGTCAGGGATGCTAATCTCTGTAAACTCTCTTCATGGGTTTTGAAGTAGGCAAGATTATCTTCCTGTTGATATATTGTGTCCCACTTGAACTCGGTCCCTTGTGCTCTTTTTGTATCGCGCAAGTTCGGGTCAACTTAGACCGATTAATCATCTAATAATTATTCCCACTTTTATTTTTTATCGTCGTTTACACGTTGCCGTGGCTTTTAATTTAGGAGCACCAGACCAGTCGTTTTCTCAGAACCAACTTCTCATAAATGATCTACTCGAGACGCTCTTCACCCATGACCTTCGTGTCCCACTCAGATACTCCATTTTGTGCTCCATTTCCTTCGCACAACTTTCGGTTCAATTTAGGCCAATTAATTATCTACCGTGAATCCTGATTTATTTTCCAATTTAATTTTGGGACCCGACATCGATCCAACCTAGTCGACCCAAAGTATGGACGTGGCCCACATGAAGCCTACTACCCACATGAAACTTGTGTCCCATTTATTGGAGTCCCCGTATATTATTTATTTACCCATGATTATAAATCCCTATTTTTAATTTAATTATTGCACCTGGTCCGATTTTGACCCGACCCGGTTCGACCGAACCCGAACCCAAGCTCCACGTTGCCCTTTCATGACTGCCCAAATACCTTACATAATTTTCCTATTTTTTCCATTTTGAAAATATCTTTCTCTCTCCACTTTACAAATATATATATATATATATATATATATATATATATATATATATATATATATATATATATATATATATATATATATATATATATACAATCTCTCACTCCTCTTATTCAAACTAACACCACAACCCATTCCCTCTCCTTTACAGCACCCCCCCAACAACAGTGGCCGACTTCCCTTCCTCTCTCTCTATAATATCTCTCTCTCACTCTCTTTTATACACACACCCACACAAAAGCAAACTCCCTCTCTCTCCTCTAAACAAACCACACACACACCCCTCCCAGCACACCACAGCCGACAGCCCCCTCCCCCATGGCTGCCGACCACCACCAACACCGTCGTGAACTTCACCACCACCATCATCCTCCTTCTCCTCCTCATACTCTCCACCACAACCACCACCATGCATCACCACCACCATAGCTCTCACCATGCACCCCCGCCACCTTCGCCACCACCGGCGACCGATGTCGCGGCCACCACCGCCGCCGACGCCATGTCCGGCCAGGTGGCCCCGCCCCCGCAGCAGCCACGCATGCAGCGTTCGCAGCAGCAGAAGTGAGCAGCAGTGGCTGCCGTGCCACGCCACCCCGCGCGCGCATGGCGTGCGCCACCGCGGCCAGCCATCGGCCACCGGCGACCCCTCCACCGGCGCGCGACCCCCCAGCGATCACCTCCTGGCCACCACCGGCCTCCCCGACGTGTTAAACACACGATTCGTGCGTTTAGCACGAGATCCCGTCGGCACGCGCGAGTTTGGAACTCAGAATTTGTGCTCCGTTGCAGCAAGTTCGTACGTGTTTTTCGGGAGATCCGACCGTTGGATCGGCGATCTCTTTCCTCCGTCGCAATCTCGGTATATCCATCTTCACTCATGTCAATTTTCGTCCGTTAATTTTGTCGTTTGATACCTCAAAACTGGCCACCATGTTGACGTTTTAAATTGAACTGTTTTTGGACAGTTTCGTGACGCCAACTTCGCGGGTTCGTATCTTCGTCGTCGCAGCTCTGTTTTACGTGCCGTCAGTTCCGGTGCATAGCTGGTATAACCCTCTTCCTGCCTCCTTTAGGTTTCGTTTCATTATAAGCACGTTTAGTTGGTTGAATTCGACGCCAAAGTTGGCCGTCCGAATTCTTTAATTTATACTTGTAAAATTCCATTTTTGAACCCGGGACTTCGAATTCAATTTCTGACACCACCAGTAGACTCGTGGCATCGTTCTGGCATGTTTTCATATAAAATTTGCTTGATTTGGAGAACGTGGGCCCTGTCACGCATTTCGGTGCAAAGTGGATCCCACTTTTCGAGTCAACGGGTCACTTTGAGATCGGCTCATCGGAATCATATTCCGGATATACCGTTGAGTTCGTATCGTCATTCTGAACTCGTTGACATATAATTTGTTGAGTTTTGAAGACATTTGCTCTGGCACGCATTTCCGTGCAAACCGGATACCAAGTGTCCGCGTCAACGTATCATTTTGAGATCGGCACATCGGAATCCTATTCCGGATATACCGTTGGGTTCGTATCGTCATTCTGGATTCGTGGACATATAATTTGCTAGGTTTTGTAGACTTCTATCCCGACATGTTTTTCGGTGCAAAGTGTGTCCAACGGCGGACATTATTTTGGTCCGAAATTACAGTTTTGCCCCTGTGTCCAAATTGGACTTATGGGTAGGCTATCCTAGCCGATTTGACCGTTCTGGACACGTTGGTGATATTTATTTTATCATCCGGCAACATCTGTAGATTTTGCTTATGTATTATCCTTAATTTATAATTAATTATTTTTCCAGAAAATTGTTACTTTTTGGTTTTGAATTTTTATATATATTTTAATTGCTGTAAAAATCTTGGAAAAATTATATTTAGATACTATGTTAATTTAGCTAATTTATTATAATTTTTCTAGTATTTAATAAGTACTTTTCATATTTTATAAAAATAGGAAAACAGAACTCATTTTCAGTATATTTTTGTTTGCTGATTTTTAATAAATATCTATGAGGGTTTATAAATTCCAGAAAAATTAGTATACATTTCTATAATTAATAAGGATTATTTTGGTCCTTTATTTTATATATATTTGAGATTTTTGTCTATCTCTAAAATTATTGGACCATAGTGTACAATTTGATTTATTTATTGAATAATTATGACTTTTAATATTTTGTGTTGTTTTGAGTTATAGACGTATTGGACCTCACCCCGCACTAGTATAAAGGTCCTAGAAAATTAGTTTGGATATAGTGGCACTCCACATTAGACTTTTATGCTAGGTCCCCACTTAGTTAGTATCCAGTTAGGAGACGTGTCTCACCACTAGTGTATTATTGAACATAGCTTAGAACTGAGTTTGTATATCATTATTGACAGGGCATCGGACATCTATATCTTCGTACTAGTATTCTTGCTTTGCTCGAGGCAAGTACATCTACAAACTCATTTACTGTCTTTTAATGCTAGAACATGTATTAACCCTGTTAAAATACTGATCATTGAGGTAGCTAGTTAAATCTTCACATGTTGTATTACTTTCAGCACTTGCCATGCTTAGGACAGTTATCGTACCTTCACATGCTTCTTACTGGTTCTCAGTACATGTTTTACTATGCTTTATACTACTCGGAGTATTCACATGTTTCATACGGCTTCCAGTACCTGCCATGCTTATACTACTCCCAGGATCTCTCACATGTTTTTACTGTTCTCGTATCTCTAACATGATAGAATATGGGTTATGGGGAAACTGTTAGTAGCGTACGTGATCATGCCCCCTACTCGTACGTATGTACCGAGCAAGGTCGTATTTTATATGCATACCTTGTCGTAGGCCTTTATATCAAGGCGGATTTGTGCGTATGTACATCTGTCGCCGTTTCACTTGTACAAAAGTACATTTTATTATGTGCCCCAGCACATTGTACATCTATTGACCGATCACGTACCTGCTACAGTTTTAAACATTACATATACATCTGTCTTTATGACATATGTATCCTTGCCATGATAGATTATGAGATATACCATGATTCCAGATATGCCATGTTCCCTGTGTTACTATGATATTGTGATCCCAGTTGTACCATGAGGCCATGTTTCTAGTATTTCCTGTTTTATAGACTCATCACACCATGTTTCTTGTTGTACATCTCTTTCATTATATGTTCAGTACTTTAGTTGTAGAGGTTGTACTTGCTCCCGTCCTGACAGGATAACGCTGTAGGTTTACTTTTTGAGAAGGAAATGCTATGTGTTACATACTATGGTACTGATTTTGAGGACCTGGCCTTAGCTCCAGAAGAAGCCCCAGCGGGGAACCTTGCTTAGTTATCTTTCTTGTGTTTTGAGACTTAGACTTTGGTATGTACTTATATTTGGATACTGGACTTTGTCTCCAGTTAGATACTTGGAAGTGTATTATTAAGTCTGTGCTTATATTACCTTCGCTTATAGATGCTGTGTTGTGATGAACCTTTAAATGTGATTTTAGAACTGTTAGCTGCTTAGATCCTTTATTGTTTATTCTAGAACAGCTTACTGCGCTTTAACCAAGCGTAGGCTGGACATGGCTCGGCCCGGCCCAACAATTTGGGTATCGGGTCGTGACATATTTTTTTGGCGGCCCATGCAGGTCCAGACTTAAGTTGTTTGGTTACGTTATTGTACCAAGCATGCCTGCAATTAGGATTTAGGACAACTTGATAACACTAGGGATGACATTTAGAACACCTAGAGGATTTCTAGGACTGTAACATATGAGAACTCATCACAGCATAGGACCGTTTACTGTATTTAGTATCTTGTTTGAAATTCACTATGTTACAATTTAGACCAAGTTTGTACCCTTGGGATGACCCCTGAGGATCTCACTCTAATCTTATCTCGAAATCTGTTTTCACCTGTTTCCATTTGCTATTCCTTAATTTGTTGTTGAAATCGATTTCTGATTTTTGTTGTTAACTTTGATCTTGCATCGTGATAAATTTTGTGGATTGAATTATGATATATCCTGATAAGGTAAACGTCTGCTTTAGTTATGGAGTTTAGAATTTATCGCAGCCATATTAGCTGGTATGACAAAAATATAGAGCCTGATTTCGGATATACTTATCCTAGTTATGGAATTTAGATTTTCTCGCAGCCATATCGGTTGGCGTGGCGAAGATTCTAGATAATATGATTTTAGGAAGTATACCTTAGTTATGACTCTATCGTTTATTGCATCTAAGCTTACTGGTATGGCAAAAATTCTGGCAACATAATTTCAGGAAGACGTGTATGGTTATCAGATCGTATCTTAACTTGGTTTACTTTGTTATGACCGAATGAGTAAGAATAAATTCTTATTATCATTCTTTCCCGTCTTGATTAACTCTGTTCTATCTACATCTACAACTAGGATTATAGGTTCTCTAGGATTCTCCAACAGGATTGTTTTCATGTTATCTTTTTGGACATAATTATTTTTGTGTTCCATCTTTCCTATGACTTGACTAAACTCTTTTTCGTTAACCTCTTGGATAATTCTTCTTGTTATGCATCTCGTTGTCTTCGTACCATTCTTGGAAATTTTTCGATAAACTTTCCTGTCTTGCTTGACCCTTTAAATTGTTTGGACACTGTTATGGATTGCTTGACCTAGTCTTAGGCCTTGTTACCTTCTATTTGATAGACAACCGAAATAGCCAAACCTTGTTAACTGATTCTGTAAGTATAACTATAGATGTATTGTGTGATTGTGATAAGTACTTTTCCTAGGGATTGGTTAGATTAAGCTTATAGGACAAGTATGGGTGACTGACTGTAGTAGATTTGGAAACCATTAAGAACGATTGTATTGATAGTATGACTTGATGATAGGGTATCTAGGATAGAATAATAAGATATTATATTATTGTGACTATGGATTGAGGATTAGAATCTTGTGCTTAGCAGTTTGAGGATTTAGCATTTGTAAAATTTTGGTTGGTTATCTATAGCTAATTACATGTGATTAGAGGGTAGATCGATATGTGGATTGATATAGAATAAATTAGAATGAGTTATCGTATTGCGTACGAGATCAGAAAGATATCAGTTAAAAGACAAGGAACAAGACAGAGACATATGTACATTAGTAATTAATAAATCGGGAGTTTTAAAATCGAGAATTTATATTTGGAGGACTTGTTGAGTAAAAAGAAAGAGGCTCTACGCCAAGAATAAGAATTGAAAGTATGATTTCAAGGAGAAGCTGTAGGAAAGGATTGACGATAAATGATGCAAACTGTGGATTGATAGCATAAGGATACTTAGGATGTGAAAAGGAAATCAAGTATTTATAATTGAGGTTAAAAATATGGTTGATGACCAAGCGTTGTTTGCTTATGAACATACCCGGAGAATGACCTATAGTTTAGGGTATACATAAATGTTTCATGTTAGTATGGAAGATTCTAAAGGATGTATGACAAAGTTTATGATAGAAGCACTTAGTTGAACCGGAACCAAAAAGTTTGTAGGAGAAACAAAAGAGATGATTACAAGGATAGCAGATTGAGTATTGTAGCCAGAGCAGCTACATATTATAGTTTGACCGGTTGGATGATTTTTAATTTCGAGGACGAAATTTTTGTAAGGTGGGTAGGATGTAAGCCCCCTGAATTTCAGGGCTATTTTAAATTTTTCTAAATGAATTATTTTCGATAAATATTTTATTTTTTAATTGTTTAGATCATTAATGTACCTTTTCGTAACTTTGACTTCTGGAGCGTCAGGGATGCCAATCTCTGTAAACTCTCTTCATGGATTTTGAAGTAGGCAAGATTATCTTCCTGTTGATATATCGTGTCCCACTTGAACTCGGTCCCTTGTGCTCTTTTTGTATCGCGCAAGTTCGGGTCAACTTAGACCGATTAATCATCTAATAATTATTTCCACTTTTATTTTTTATCGTCGTTTACACGTTGTCGTGGCTTTTAATTTAGGAGCACCAGACCAGTCGTTTTCTCAGAACCAACTTCTCATAAATGATCTACTCGAGACGCTCTTCACCCATGACCTTCGTGTCCCACTCAGACACTCCATTTTGTGCTCCATTTCCTTCGCACAACTTTCGGTTCAATTTAGGCCAATTAATTATCTACCGTGAATCCTGATTTATTTTCCAATTTAATTTTGGGACCCGACATCGATCCAACCTAGTCGACCCAAAGTATGGACGTGGCCCACATGAAGCCTACTACCCACATGAAACTTGTGTCCCATTTATTGGAGTCCCCGTATATTATTTATTTACCCATGATTATAAATCCCTATTTTTAATTTAATTATTGCACCTGGTCCGATTTTGACCCGACCCGGTTCGACCGAACCCGAACTCAAGCTCCACGTTGCCCTTTCATGACTGCCCAAATACCTTACATAATTTTTCTATTTTTTCCATTTTGAAAATATCTTTCTCTCTCCACTTTACAAATATCTATACATATATATATATATATATATATATATATATATATATATATATATATATATATATATATATATATATATATATATATATATATATATATACATATATATATTATATATATATACAATCTCTCACTCCTCTTATTCAAACTAACACCACAACCCATCCCCTCTCCTTTACAGCACCCCCCCCAACAACAGTGGCCGACTTCCCTTCCTCTCTCTCTATAATATCTCTCTCTCTCACTCTCTTTTATACACACACCCACACAAAAGCAAACTCCCTCTCTCTCCTCTAAACAAACCACACACACACCCCTCCCAGCACACCACAGCCGACAGCCCCCTCCCCCATGGCTGCCGACCACCACCACCACCGCCGTGAACTTCACCACCACCATCATCCTCCCTCTCCTCCTCCTACTCTCCACCACAACCACCACCATGCATCACCACCACCATAGCTCTCACCATGCACCCCCGCCACCTTTGCCACCACCGGCGACCGATGTCGCGGCCACCCCCGCCGTCGACGCCATGCCCGGCCAGGTGGCCCCGCCCCCGCAGCAGCCGCGCATGCAGCGTTCGCAGCAGCAGCAGTGAGCAGCAGTGGCTGTCGCGCCACGCCACCCCGCGCGCGCATGGGCGCATGGCGCGCGCCACCGCGGCCAGCCACCGGCCACCGGCGACCCCTCCACCGGCGCGCGACCCCCCAGCGATCACCTCCTGGCCACCACTGGCCTCCCCGACGTGTTAAACACACGATTCGTGCGTTTAGCACGAGATCCCGTCGGCGCGCGCGAGTTTGGAACTCAGAATTCGCGCTCCGTCGCAGCAAGTTCGTGCGTGTTCGGGAGATTCGACCGTTGGATCGGCGATCTCTTTGCTCCGTCGCAATCTTGGTATATCCATCTTCACTCCTGTCAATTTTCGTCCGTTAATTTTGTCGTTTGATACCTCAAAACTGGCCACTAAGTTGACGTTTTAAATTGAACTGTTTTTGGACAGTTTCGTGACGCCAACTTCGCGGGTTCGTATCTTCGTCGTCGCAGCTCCGTTTTGTGCGCCGTCAGTTTCGGTGCATAGCTGGTATAACCTTCTTCCTGCCTCCTTTAGGTTTCATTTCATTATAAGCACGTTTGGTTGGTTGAATTCGACGCCAAAGTTGGCCGTCCGAATTCTTTAATTTGCACTTGTAAAATTCCATTTTTGAACCCGGGACTCCGGATTCAATTTCTGACATGACCAGTAGACTCGTGGCATCGTTCTGGCATGTTTTCATATAAAATTTGCTTGATTTGGAGAACGTGGGCCTTGGCACGCATTTCGGTACAAAGCGGGTCCTACTTTTCGAGTCAACGGGTCACTTTGAGATCGGCTCATCGGAATCCTATTCCGGATATACCGTTGAGTTCGTATCGTCATTCTGGACTCGTTGACATATAATTTGCTGAGTTTTGAAGACATTTGCTCCGGCACGTATTTCCGTGCAAACCGGATACCAAGTGTCCGCGTCAACGTATCATTTTGAGATCGGCACATCGGAATCCTATTCCGGATATACCGTTGGGTTCGTATCGTCATTCTGGATTCGTGGACCTATAATTTACTAGGTTTTGTAGACTTCTATCCTGACACATTTTTTGGTGCAAAGTGTGTCCAACGGCGGACATTATTTTGGTCCGAAATTACCGTTTTGCCCCTGTGTCCAAATTGGACTTATGGGTAGGCTATCCTAGCTGATTTGATCGTTCTGGACACGTTGGTGATATTTATTTTATCATCCGGCAACATCTGTAGATTTTGCTTATGTATTATCCTTAATTTATAATTAATTATTTTCCAGAAAATTGTTACTTTTTGGTTTTGAATTTTTATATATATTTTAATTGCTGTAAAAATCTTGAAAAAATTATATTTAGATACTATGTTAATTTAGCTAATTTACTATAATTTTTCCAGTATTTAATAAGTACTTTTCGTATTTTATAAAAATAGGAAAACAGAACTCATTTTCAGTATATTTATGTTTGCTGATTTTTAATAAATATCTATGAGGGTTTATAAATTCTAGAAAAATTAGTATAAATTTCTATAATTAACAAGTATTATTTTGGTACTTTATTTTATATATATTTGAGCTTTTTGTCTATCTCTAAAATTATTGGGCCATAGTGTACAATTTGATTTATTTATTGAATAATTACGACTTTTAATATTTTGTGTTGTTTTGAGTTATAGACGTATTGGACCTCACCCCACACTAGTATAAAGGTCCTAGAAAATTAGTTTGGATATAGTGGCACTCTACATTAGACTTTTATGCTAGGTCCCCACTTAGTTAGTGTCCAGTTAGGAGACGTGTCTCACCACTAGTGTATTATTGAACATAGCTTAGAACTGAGTTTGTATATCATTATTGACAGGGCACCGGACATCTATATCTTCGTACTAGTATTCTTGCTTTGCTCGAGGCAAGTACATCTACAAACTCATTTACTGTCTTTTAATGCTAGAACATGTATTAACCCTGTTAAAATACTGATCATTGAGGTAGCGAGTTAAATCTTCACATGTTGTATTACTTTCAGCACTTGCCATACTTAGGACAGTTATCGTACCTTCACATGCTTCTTACTGGTTCTCAGTACATGTTTTACTATGCTTTATACTACTCGGAGTATTCACATGTTTCATACGGCTTCCAGTACCTGCCATGCTTATACTACTCTCAGTATCTCTCACATGTTTTTACTGTTCTCGTATCTCTAACATGATAGAATATGGGTTATGGGGAAACTGTTAGTAGCGTATGTGATCATGCCCCCCTACTCGTACGTATGTACCGAGCAAGGTCGCATTTTATATGCATACCTTGTCGTAGGCCTTTATATCAAGGCGAATTTGTGCGTATGTACATCTATCGCCGTTTCACTTGTACGAAAGTACATTTCATTATGTGCCCCAGCACATTGTACATCTATTGACCGATCACGTACTTGCTACAGTTTTAAATATTACATATACATCTGTCTTTATGACATATGTATCCTTGCCATGATAGATTATGAGATATACCATGATTCCAAATATGCAATGTTCCCTGTGTTACTATGATATTGTGATCCCAGTTGTACCATGAGGCCATGTTTCTAGTATTTCCTGTTTTATAGACTCATCACACCATGTTTCTTGTTGTACATCTCTTTCATTATATGTTCAGTACTTTAGTTGTAGAGGTTGTACTTGCTCCCGTCCTGACAGGATAACGTTGTAGGTTCACTTTTCGAGAAGGAAATGCTATGTGTTACATACTATGGTACTGATTTTGAGGACCTGGCCTTAGCTCCAGAAGAGGCCCCAGCGGGGAACCTTGCTTAGTTATCTTTCTTGTGTTTTGAGACTTAGACTTTGGTATGTACTTATATTTGGATACTGGATTTTGTCTCCAGTTAGATACTTGGAAGTGTATTATTAAGTCTGTGCTTATGTTACCTTCGCTTATAGATGATGTGTTGTGATGAACCTTTAAATGTGATTTTAGAACTGTTAGCTGCTTAGATCCTTTATTGTTTATTCTAGAACAGCTTACTGCGCTTTAACCAAGCGTAGGCTGAACATGGCTCGGCCCGGCCCAACAATTTGGGTATCGGGTCGTGACATGTTTTTTTGGCGGCCCATGCAGGTCCAGACTTAAGTTGTTTGGTTACGTTATTGTACCAAGCATGCCTGCAATTAGGATTTAGGACAACTTGATACACTACCAAAATAAGTCAAATCAGCGACGTATTTAGCGACTCCGTGAAATTTCGTCGCTAATGTTTGGGGTTTTAGCGACGTTAATAAAAGACGTCGCTGTTTGTCGCCAACAGCGACTAATAGCGACGTCTAGCTTCTATATTTTTTTAAATGGGGTAGTGCGTCGCAAGTTCGTCGGTACTCGTCGCTGATATAACGACGTTTTGCGACGCATTTTAAGTTGCGTCGCTATTTATTATATATCAGCGACGTTTAGCGACGTCCTATGCGGACGTCGCTAAACGTTTCATATAGCCAGCGAGGGTTTCCTTTTCGATCATTTCACAAATTTTCCCCCCCAAATTTGGGCGCGCTCCTCCTCCGCGATGCTCCTCCGGCGATTTCCCTCCTCCTCCACGGCGCTCCTCCGACGATCTCCCTCCTCCGGCCTCCTCCTTCTCCTCCTCCTCCTTCCTCAGGTAGCTCCTCCTTCTCCTCCTTCTCCTCCTCCTCCTTCCTCTGGTAGCTTCTCCCCAGTTTCTCCTCGTCTTCTATCTCTCTCTCTCGCTTCTAGTTCGTGTCCACGAGAGCGTGGACTCGCTGCGGGGGACACGAGACTGACAGTGGACTCGTTGCGGGGGACACGAGAGCGTGGACTCGCTTCTAGTTCGTGTGACACCTATTTTGTTGGTTTGGACACGTCGTGTCCCACTGTGTGGACACGAGATTCACAGTGTGACAACTATATACTGAAAAATCTCGTTTTTTTGGGCATATCAACTATCAATTTGATGTCCACGAGAGCGTGGACTCGCTGCGGAGGACACGAGACTGACAGTGGACTCATTGCGGGGGACACGAGAGCGTGGACTCGCTTCTAGTTCGTGTGACACCTATTTTGTTGGTTTGGACACGTCGTGTCCCACTGTGTGGACACGAGATTCACAGTGGGACACCTATATACTGAAAAATCTCGTTTTTTTGGGCATATCAACTGTCAATTTGATGTTTTGGGTGGATTCGAATTCTAATTTAGGGTTCGAGCCCTATTTACTGATACTGGAAGTTTTTTTTGGGCATTTTCAGGGTTTTGAAATGATGAATAAATTGACTAATAATTATTATCGAGCCCTATAAAATTTCAGCTATGTCACGAAGGATGGATATACTAATCCTGTGAATGAGTTTTCTCCTAAGTATTCTCGACAGTTGAGTATGATTTATCTCACTGACATTACTGAAATATGGAATAATTAGACTTTCTGTTCAGTACCCTTTGACCGAATTAAGTTGACCTGAATACCATATTTTAAATCCTAAATCTACGGTATGACATCGTGATCAGGACATAGTCCCTGCAGCCATTCGACTGGCGAGGCAGAAAACTATGTAGCCGTAGATAAAGTTGACTGTCCTCCGACCCTCATCCCTCGGCAATGATGATACGACAACCTATCACTATATCTTATATATATAGTAGTAGATGACGTCTTAGTATTACATTATGTGAGTTCATCTTGATTCTGTTACATTCTTCAGATACTACATACGATAAGAACATATACTACACCATATGTACAGAACATAGATGATTCACACTAATGTATGCTAGAATGAATTTTAGGGTTGTGTTCTGAGCCATCCGTTCTGCTACTTGGCAAAAAATCAAATTTATTGTACTTTATCTGCTTTCGAAAATGTACTCAAATTACATGATGGTTCCTTTAGTTAGCTTGCTTATGTTACAATTATATTAGCTTGCTTACCAGATGGCACCCATGACCCGAGGAGCGGCACGTCGTTTGAAGGAAACAGTGAATGCTGAGGTGGCTCCTCCTACAGTTAAGGAGGAAGTGGCACCGGTTGCTAGTGAGACCGGGAGTTCTATTCATCCAGCACCGGTAGCTAGTGAGACCGAGAGGACTCTTCATGCAATCCTTGCAATGGACGACAGCTCTCATCGTGCCAAAAATCTCGCTTTTTCGAGGTGGTTGCGTGAACGTATCACTGAGCATTTACGTGAGCAGCGTGGTTCTCATTAGCTATTAGTACTTATTTGTATTGGACTATTTGTATTGGGTTGTTTTTGTATTAGACTATTTGTATTGGACTACATATATGAATTAGTACTATGTCAATCTCTAGATTATATTGGACTACGACATGGTGATCAGGACATAGTCCCTGCAGCCATTCGACTGGCGAGGCAGAAACTATGTATCCGTAGAGAAAGTCGACTGTCCTCCGACCCTCATCCCTCGGCAATGATGATACGACAACCCAACCGGAGAGGATAATCTGAGAGATCCATCTGAGAGGGACGTATACTCTCAGAGATCACCTTTACAAGAATTATATCAGTAGTGGGATCGAGTGTTGGAGGAGATATTATCAAAGTATACGTCCTACTCAGATGGGTCTCTCACCGTTACTAATTTTTCCTGACAGCATGGTGGATGTGCTCCGTCCACAAATTCTTGCTCCGAGCCAAAACTTTGTCCCGTGATTGATGAGATTGTGTTTCAAACGTGTTCGTGATTGTGTGTATCTGTGTTGTTTGATACTGTGTTCGTGATACACACCGTTGTTGCTGTAACAAATGGTGTGGGGGATGCTGCAAATGCTGCAGGGAATGCTGCAAATGCTGTATTTTTTTTATTTTTTTAATATTAGCGACTTCCAGCGACGATTATCGACGGTCAGCGACGAAAGAAACGTCGCTAACTGTAAGGAAAATCGTCGCTGATCGTCGGTAAATGTCGGTAATATAGCGACGTAGAAAAGTCGCAGAACGTCGCCATATCGCTCTCAAGCCAGGTCAACATCGATGCGAGACAGAGTCGCTCAACGTCGCTAGTTTACGTCGGTATATTATGATGTTTTATGTCGCTGGCAGTCGCTATATTAGCGACGTGGACACGTCGCTAAAGCTCGTCGCAATAGCGACGTATGGCGACATTTTCTTGTTTAGCGACTAGGTTAATTCCGACTACTTGAAAACGTCGCTAATGACGTCGCTAATAGAAATTAGCGACGTATTTTTCCTTTTTAGCGACGTCTTTATGCGTCGCTGAATTGAAAGATTTTAGTAGTGATAACACTAGGGATGACATTTAGAACACCTAGAGGATTTCTAGGACTGTAACATAGGAGAACTCATCACAACATAGGACCGTTTACTGTATTTAGTATCTTGTTTGAAATTCAGTATGTTACAATTTAACCAAGTTTGTACCCTTGGAATGACCCCTGAGGATCTCACTCTAATCTTATCTCGAAATCTGTTTTCACCTGTTTCCATTTGCTATTCCTTAATTTGTTGTTGAAATCGATTTCTGATTTTCGTTGTTGACTTTGATCTTGCATTATGATAAATTTTGTGGATTGAATTATGATATATCCTGATAAGGTAAACGTCTGCTTTAGTTATGGAGTTTAGAATTTATCGCAGCCATATTAGCTGGTATGACAAAAACATAGAGCCTGATTTCGGATATACTTATCCTAGTTATAGAATTTAGATTTTCTCGCAGCCATACCGGTTGGCGTGGCGAGGATTCTAGATAATATGATTTTAGGAAGTATACCTTAGTTATGACTCTATCGTTTATTGCATCTAAGCTTACTGGTGTGGCAAAAATTCTGGCAACATAATTTCAGGAAGACGTGTATGGTTATCAGATCGTATCTTAACTTGGTTTACTTTGTTATGACCGAATGAGCAAGAATAAATTCTTATTATCATTCTTCCCCGTCTTGATTAACTCTGTTCTATCTACATCTACAACTAGGATTATAGGTTCTTTAGGATTCTCCAACAGGATTGTTTTCATGTTATCTATTTGGACATAATTATTTTTGTGTTCCATCTTTTCTATGACTTGACTAAACTCTTTTTCGTTAACCTCTTGGATAATTCTTCTCGTTATGCATCTCGTTGTCTTCGTACCATTCTTGGAGATTTTTCGATAAACTTTCCTGTCTTGCTTGACCCTTTAAATTGTTTGGACACTGTTATGGATTGCTTGACCTAGTCTTAGGCCTTGTTACCTTCTATTTGATAGACGACCGAAATAGCCAAACCTTGTTAACTGATTCTGTAAGTATAACTATAGATGTATTGTGTGATTGTGATAAGTACTTTTTCTAGGGATTGGTTAGATTAAGCTTATAGGACAAGTATGGGTGACTGACTGTAGTAGATTTGGAAACCATTAAGAACGATTGTATTGATAGTATGACTTGATGATAGGGTATCTAGGATAGAATAATAAGATATTATATTGTTGTGACTATGGATTGAGGATTAGAATCTTGTGCTTAGCAGTTTAAGGATTTAGCATTTGTAAAATTTTGGTTAGTTATCTATAGCTAATTACATGTGATTAGAGGGTAGATCGATATGTGGATTGATATAGAATAAATTAGAATGAGTTATCGTATTGCGTACGAGATCGGAAAGATATCAGTTAAAAGACAAGGAACAAGACAGAGACATATGTACATTGGTAATTAATAAATCGGGAGTTTTAAAATCGAGGATTTATATTTGGAGGACTTGTTGAGTAAAAAGAAAGAGGCTCTACGCCAAGAATAAGAATTGAAAGTATGATTTCAAGGAGAAGATGTAGGAAAGGATTGACGACAAATGATGCAAACTGTGGATTAATAGAATAAGGACACTTAGGATGTGAAAAGGAAATCAAGTATTTACAATTGAGGTTAAAAATATGGTTGATGACCAAGCGTTGTTTGCTTATGAACATACCCGGAGAATGACCTATAGTTTAGGGTATACATAAATATTTCATGTTAGTATGGAAGATTCTAAAGGATGTATGACAAAGTTTATGAAAGAAGGACTTAGTTGAACCGGAACCAAAAAGTTTGTAGGAGAAACAAAAGAGATGATTATAAGGATAGCAGATTGAGTATTGTAGCCACAGCAGCTACATATTATAGTTTGACCGGTTGGATGATTTTTAATTTCGAGGACGAAATTTTTGTAAGGTGGATAGGATGTAAGCCCCCTGAATTTCAGGGCTATTTTAAATTTTTCTGAATGAATCATTTTCGATAAATATTTTATTTTTTAATTGTTTAGATCATTAATGTACCTTTCCGTAACTTTGACTTCTGGAGCGTCAGGGATGCCAATCTCTGTAAACTCTCTTCATGGGTTTTGAAGTAGGCAAGATTATCTTCCTGTTGATATATCGTGTCCCACTTGAACTCGGTCCCTTGTGCTCTTTTTGTATCGCGCAAGTTCGGGTCAACTTAGACCGATTAATCATCTAATAATTATTCCCACTTTTATTTTTTATCGTCGTTTACACGTTGTCGTGGCTTTTAATTTAGGAACACCAGACCAGTCGTTTTCTCAGAACCAACTTCTCATAAATGATCTACTCGAGACGCTCTTCACCCATGACCTTCGTGTCCCACTCAGACACTCCATTTTGTGCTCCATTTCCTTCGCACAACTTTCGGTTCAATTTAGGCCAATTAATTATTTACCGTGAATCCTGATTTATTTTCCAATTTAATTTTAGGACCCGACATCGATCCAACCTAGTCGACCCAAAGTATGGACGTGGCCCACATGAAGCCTACTACCCACATGAAACTTGTGTCCCATTTATTGGAGTCCCCGTATATTATTTATTTACCCATGATTATAAATCCCTATTTTTAATTTAATTATTGCACCTGGTCCGATTTTGACCCGACCCGGTTCGACCGAACCCGAACCCAAGCTCCACATTGCCCTTTCATGACTGCCCAAATACCTTACATAATTTTCCTATTTTTTCCATTTTGAAAATATCTTTCTCTCTCCACTTTACAAATATATATATATATATATATATATATATATATATATATATATATATATATATATATATATATATATATATATATATATATATACAATCTCTCTCTCCTCTTATTCAAACTAACACCACAACCCATCCCCTCTCCTTTACAGCACCCCCCCCCCAACAACAGTGGCCGACTTCCCTTCCTCTCTCTCTATAATATCTCTCTCTCTCACTCTCTTTTATACACACACCCACACAAAAGCAAACTCCCTCTCTCTCCTCTAAACAAACCACACACACACCCCTCCCAGCACACCACAGCCGACAGCCCCCTCCCCCATGGCTGTCGACCACCACCACCACCGCCGTGAACTTCACCACCACCATCATCCTCCCTCTCCTCCTCCTACTCTCCACCACAACCACCACCATGCATAACCACCACCATAGCTCTCACCATGCACCCCCGCCACCTTCGCCACCACCGGCGACCGATGTCGCGGCCACCCCCGCCGTCGACGACATGCCCGGCCAGGTGGCCCCGCCCCCGCAGCAGCCGCGCATGCAGCGTTCGCAGCAGCAGCAGTGAGCAGCAGTGACTGCCGCGCCATGCCACCCCGCGCGCGCATGGGCGCATGGCGCGCGCCACCGCGGCCAGCCACCGGCCACCGGCGACCCCCCCACCGGCGCGCGACCCCCCAGCAATCACCTCCTGGCCACCACCGGCCTCCCCGACGTGTTAAACACACGATTCGTGCGTTTAGCACGAGATCCCGTCGGCGCACGCGAGTTTGGAACTCAGAATTCGTGCTCCGTCGTAGCATGTTCGTGCGTGTTTTTCGGGAGATCCGACCGTTGGATCGGCGATCTCTTTGCTCCGTCGCAATCTCGGTATATCCATCTTCACTCCTGTCAATTTTCGTCCGTTAATTTTGTCGTTTGATACCTCAAAACTGGCCACCAATTTGACGTTTTAAATTGAACTATTTTTGGACAGTTTCGTGATGCCAACTTCGCGGGTTCGTATCTTCGTCGTCGTAGCTCCGTTTTGCACGCCGTTAGTTCCGGTACATAGCTGGTATAACCCTCTTCCTGCCTCCTTTAGGTTTCGTTTCATTATAAGCACGTTTGGTTGGTTGAATTCGACGCCAAAGTTGGCCGTCCGAATTCTTTAATTTGCACTTGTAAAATTCTATTTTTGAACCTGGGACTCCGGA
Organism: Iris pallida; assembly: GCA_029216955.1. NCBI lineage: Eukaryota > Viridiplantae > Streptophyta > Magnoliopsida > Asparagales > Iridaceae > Iris > Iris pallida. Next base: position 2,373,562 of record JANAVB010028397.1, on the reverse strand, counting down.
TTCAATTTCTGACATGACCAGTAGACTCGCGACGTCATTTTGGCATATTTTCATATAAAATTTGCTTGATTTGGAGAACGTGGGCCCTGGCACGCATTTCGGTGCAAAGCGGGTCCCACTTTTCGAGTCAACGGGTCACTTTGAGATCGGCTCATCGGAATCCTATTCCGGATATACCGTTGAGTTTGTATCGTCATTCTGAACTCGTTGACATATAATTTGCTGAGTTTTGAAGACATTTGCTCCGACACGTATTTCCGTGCAAACCGGATACCAAGTGTCCGCGTCAACGTATCATTTTGAGATCGGCACATCGGAATCCTATTCCGGATATACCGTTGGGTTCGTATCGTCATTCTGGATTCGTGGACATATAATTTGCTAGGTTTTGTAGACTTCTATCCCGACACGTTTTTCGGTGCAAAGTGTGTCCAACGACGGACATTATTTTGGTCCGAAATTACCATTTTGCCCCTGTGTCCAAATTGGACTTATGGGTAGGCTATTCTAGCTGATTTGATCGTTCTGGACACGTTAGTGATATTTATTTTATCATCCGGCAACATCTGCAGATTTTGCTTATGTATTATCCTTAATTTATAATTAATTATTTTTCCAGAAAATTGTTACTTTTTGGTTTTGAATTTTTATATATATTTTAATTGCTGTAAAAATCTTGGAAAAATTATATTTAGATACTATGTTAATTTAGCTAATTTATTGTAATTTTTTTAGTATTTAATAAGTACTTTTCGTATTTTATAAAAATAGGAAAACAGAACTCATTTTCAGTATATTTATGTTTGCCGATTTTTAATAAATATCTATGAGGGTTTATAAATTCTAGAAAAAATAGTATAAATTTCTATAATTAACAAGGATTATTTTGGTACTTTATTTTATATATATTTGAGCTTTTTGTCTATCTCTAAAATTATTGGACCATAGTGTACAATTTGATTTATTTATTGAATAATTATGACTTTTAATATTTTGTGTTGTTTTGAGTTATAGACGTATTGGACCTCACCCCGCACTAGTATAAAGGTCCTAGAAAATTATTTTGGATATAGTGGCACTCCACATTAGACTTTTATGCTAGGTCCCCACTTAGTTAGTGTCCAGTTAGGAGACGTGTCTCACCACTAGTGTATTATTGAACATAGCTTAGAACTGAGTTTGTATATCATTATTGACAGGACACCGGACATCTATATCTTCGTACTAGTATTCTTGCTTTAACCGAGGCAAGTACATCTACAAACTCATTTACTGTCTTTTAATGCTAGAACATGTATTAACCCTGTTAAAATACTGATTATTGAGGTAGCGAGTTAAATCTTCACATGTTGTATTACTTTCAGCACTTGCCATGCTTAGGACAGTTATCGTACCTTCACATGCTTCTTACTGGTTCTCAGTACATGTTTCACTATGCTTTATACTACTCGGAGTATTCACATGTTTCATACGGCTTCCAGTACCTGCCATGCTTATACTACTCCCAGTATCTCTCACATGTTTTTACTGTTCTCGTATCTCTAACATGATAGAATATGGGTTATGGGGAAACTGTTAGTAGCGTACGTGATCATGCCCCCCTACTCGTACGTATGTACCGAGCAAGGTCGCATTTTATATGCATACCTTATCGTAGGCCTTTATATCAAGGCGGATTTGTGCGTATGTACATCTGTCGCCGTTTCACTTGTACGAAAGTACATTTCATTATGTGCCCCAGCACATTGTACATCTATTGACCGATCACGTACCTGCTACAGTTTTAAACATTACATATACATCTGTCTTTATGACATATGTATCCTTGCCATGATAGATTATGAGATATACCATGATTCCAGATATGCCATGTTCCCTGTGTTACTATGATATTATGATCCCAGTTGTACCATGAGGCCATGTTTCTAGTATTTCCTGTTTTATAGACTCATCACACCATGTTTCTTGTTGTACATCTCTTTCATTATATGTTCAGTACTTTAGTTGTAGAGGTTGTACTTGCTCCCGTCCTGACAGGATAACGTTGTAGGTTCACTTTTTGAGAAGGAAATGCTATGTGTTACATACTATGGTACTGATTTTGAGGACCTGGCCTTAGCTCCAGAAGAGGCCCCAGCGGGGAACCTTGCTTAGTTATCTTTCTTGTGTTTTGAGACTTAGACTTTGGTATGTACTTATATTTGGATACTGGACTTTGTCTCCAGTTAGATACTTGGAAGTGTATTATTAAGTCTGTGCTTATGTTACCTTCGCTTATAGATGCTGTGTTGTGATGAACCTTTAAATGTGATTTTAGAACTGTTAGCTGCTTAGATCCTTTATTGTTTATTCTAGAACAGCTTACTGCGCTTTAACCAAGCGTAGGCTGGACATGGCTCGGCCCGGCCCAACAATTTGGGTATCGGGTCGTGACAACTTTTATTTTAAATAGAGTGCCTCATGCAACTTCATACGTTACTACTCATGAACTCTGGTTCAAGGTCAGACCTAACTTGAATGTCATTCGAGTGTGGGGGTGTCTGGCATATGTCAAGCTTCCAGATCTGAAGATTCAGAAGCTTGGGACAAGGACTACTAAGGCGATCTTCTTAGGGTATGTGGAGAAGAGTGATGTTCGGAAATTTCTTGATATTGAGTCAAATTATATCATTGAATCTCGTGACACAGAATATTTTGAAGACAAATTTGCAAGGCACAAGAATATTATTCTTGCGGATATACCAGAGAATAATGAGAGTGCGCAGGAAACTGAAGTCTTCAATGAAGATGTGGTCCAAGAAGATGTTGTTGTTGAAACAACGATTGAACCAGAACAAGCTGAGCCGTCAGCTAAGCGTGTGAGGAGGCTGAAGGACTTCGAAAGTGACTTTGTCACCTATCATGTGGAAGCAGATCCGCTTACCTATGATGAGGCGATGAAGACCAGAGATGTAGTTTTCTGGAAGGAGGCGATTGACAATGAAATTGATTCCATCACCTCAAATAACACTTGGGTGTTGGTTGATCTTCCTGAAGGAGGGAAACCCATCGGATGCAAATGTATCTTTAAGAAGAAGATGAAAGCAGACGGAACTATTGACAAGTTCAAGGCTAGGTTGGTAGCCAAGGAGTTTTTTCAGAAGCAGGAAATTGCCTACTTTGACACGTATGCTCCAGTAGCCCAGATGACCACCATCATAATATTGATTGCTCTCGCAGCAGTACATAAGATGGTGATACATCAGATGGATGTAAAAACGGCTTTCCTAAATGGCGAGCTGACCGAAAAGATTTACATGCAACAGCCAGAGGGATTTATCGTCAAGGATTTTGAAGACAAAGTCTGCAAGTTGGTGAAATCTTTGTACGGTCTTAAACAGGCTCCCAAGATGTAGCATGAGAAATTTGACAAAGTTATAAGTAGGGGTGAGCATCGGTTCGGTTCGGTTCGGTTCAAACCGAACCGAATATGTGAAAACCGAAATAACCGTAAACCGTATTTCTCAAAGCCGAAAATCGAACCGTTTTTATAAAAATCGAACAAAACCGAACCGAATTAATTCGGTTCGGTTTTCGGTCGGTTCGGTTTCATGGACCAATGTGCATGGCCTTCAAGTTTTTAGCAAAATAAGCCTATTTAAATAAAAAATTAAAAAATATATAACATTATTGTATTTATGAATTGTTATATTACAAAGAGTGAAAGATATTAGTATATATAGATTGAGGGTAGATAGAGAGAGTGCTCAAAGAAGCACCGACATAGAATAGGAGAAGAAAGTGCGCTCAGTTAGGGATTAATAAACATTAGTATATGTATATTGTGGATAGTTTGATAAATTACTAAATCTAAATCGGTTTTCGGTTCGGTTCGATTTTTCGGATTAAGAACCGAAAACCGAACCGTTATTTCAAATTTTCAAAATTTTAAACCGTAAACCGAACCGATAACCGAAAAAACCGAACCGTTTGTCATATTTCGATTCGGTTCGATTTTCGGTTTTCAACCGTTATATGCTTACCCCTAGTTATAAGGTCAAATGGCTACATGGTCAATGAGACGGACAAGTGTGTTTATACGAAGTTCGCCGATGGAAGAGGTATAATCATTTGTCTGTATGTGGACGACATGCTTATCCTAGGTACGGATATGGGTTGTGTCACGGAGACAAAGAAATTCATCTCGAGCAAGTTCAGTATAAAGAACTTAGGAAAAGCTGATGTGATCTTAGGGATCAAGATCATCCGGACAGACACTTGACTAGCACTGTCACAGTCTCATTATATTGAGAAGATGATCACTCGTTATGGGTATCGGGATCTTCCAGGGATCGATACGCCGTACAGGTGTGATCTGAAGCTGAAGCTTAATTCAAGGGAAAGCGTCAGGCAACTGGAGTATGCAAGCGTAATCGGGAGTTTGATGTATGCTACTACTGCCACAAGGCCTGACATAGCTTTTATCGTGGGAATGCTGAGTCGTTTCACGAGCAACCCAGGTGTTGAACACTGTAAAGCTGTAAAACGGGTTATGAGATATCTCAATAAGACTCAGACATATGCACTATACTATAGCGGAGATCCGTCGGTTATGGAAGGCTTAAGTGATGCCAGCTGGTACTCAGAGATGGAGAGTGAGAGGTGTCACGCCCCGCTCCCGTAGGAGCGATCGTCCTCGCTAAGGCGTGATGCCGCACGAGCCTAGATTGCGCTCGTGCAAGGCAGTTCCATAACGGCCGATTACATCGGCGGCGACGGGGTCGTCGCACAGAAGTCCCAAGCAGAAATATTGAATACATTGCAGCAGAATTTAAAGGAGAACACATGAACACAAGTAACTCAAAAGAATCTCTTTATTGATATTGAATACAGGATTACATTTATGGGCGCAAGGCCAATTACAAGTCTCTCAGGCTCACTTTTCACTCATTTATAAGTCACTCTGCTCTCTCTCATCTCTCGATACAATGCTTGAATCCAGCGGAAGCTTCGGAAGGCGATGTCCATACATTATGCCCTTTATAAGTCTTCGGGTCACGCGGCCGCACGCTTCGACTCGCCAAGGAACTCCATACCTCGACGCATCCAAGCGAGCTCCGCGCCACGAGCTTCTACCTGTGCCTGCACATGAAACACTATGTGGGTGTCAGTACCACTGTACTGGTGGAGTGAGCTTCTCGCCCACCCATACATAACCGACACGTTCATTTACTTTTGTGCAGCTTAAGTCCCTTTCGATTGTCTTCCTAGTCTTGCCTTAGGATGCATTTTAAGACTTGACGTCTCGACGTGCAACGACATAGTCGTGCTTCAATACCAGCGTGTGTTTCGATCGAGGCGGTGCCTCATCGCTTAGGTACTTGACCAGACTTCAAGGCGGGACGGTAGGGTCGTGCCACATTCTATTCCAAACTTAGACTTGTTCAAGACTGTGCTTTGTCGAGGGGCAATTCACGTGAACTCGGCCGTGCCAGGACCCTTTGATTAAACTCAAGCGCCACTAGACCAATTCTTGTGCTAACGATTCAAGTGCCAAGGGACGGCAACGGGACGACTCGTGCAGGTCGTGCCTTAGACTTTACTTAGACATGTTTGAACATTCAAGACTGAGGCCGTGCCTCGCTATCCAGACTTATCTATGCTACCGCCTTGCGGCCATCCTGTTAGAATCGTTTGCTAACTTAGACAAGACTTGTCAAATACAATCTCGACTTCATGAATATCTCGATGCCATCTATCGTGCTAAGCACGGTGCCTATGCTGCAGCCCAGTCTTAGGCCCAGACATTCGTTTACCGACTAGACAAGCATTCAAGTTCTAGACTCAATCCAAAGGCATACACGTGGAGTCGCCGCTATCTGCCGACTCATCTACATGAGGAGGTCACTAGCAATTTTAAGCTATCTTGGACATGGCTCGTGGGATATCCACCTGTACCAACACGGGGAGCTAGCCCGGTGGGGTGGAACTCTTCCATGCGGTCATCCAGCATCCTACGTTGAGCCACACTTGCTTCCCCCGGGCCGAGTGATTCCGGCGCCCCGGTAATCACTCGAGAAGACTACACCTTGTCGACAAGTTGTCCATGACCATGCAAGACTCGATCTATCCAATCTATCCAGTCTTTCCTTAAAATGACCATGCATTCCTTTAATCTATCGAGACTCCCAAGCCGCGGGACCGATCTCGTGTGCGGGACTTATCAAGTATTCAGGCAGGACATGACCGGACAGGACCGGCATGCTTATTCAAGTATTCAAGCAGGACATGACCGGGCAGGACCGGCATGCTTAAAAAGTATTCGGCTGTGGCTCGTGCCTTAGACAGACATGATTCTCTAGGCGACGCTAACGCTCAAGTCATATACTTTATACGACGAGCCTTATTCTCAAGGGAATACTTGACTTGACAACCGCAGCTAGAGCGGGACAGCACTAGGAATGGCTTCGTTAGCCTAGAGTAACTCTTGTTGACTTGTACGGGCAATGACTCGACGAGCGAAGGCTATGCCAAGCCTTGCGGGACAAGACCATGCATGCTTTGTTAAGCATTTGTGCGGGCGACGCCTAGGACTTAGGCTTTTTCAAGTATCGTGACAAGTCGACGGGACAGTGCATGCTTGGTTAAGCATTCATGCGGGCGACGCCTATGACTTAGGCTTTTTCAAGTATCGTGACAAGTCGACAGGACAGTGCATGCTTGGTTAAGCATTCATGCGGGGGACGCCTATGACTTAGGCAAATTCGAGTGTCGGGACGAATCGACGGGACCAACGGGACATGCGAAGGCTACGCCAAGCCTTGCACAACGGGACCGTGCCTGCTTTAGCAAGCAATTACGTAGGCGACGCCTAAGACTTAGGCTATTTCAAGTGTCGGGACAATTTAGAAACTTAGGCCAACTTCCTTCTCCCAAGCCACGGGATCGAAGGATCGAGTGTCATTTTAAAGCACGCTGAGCCGACTTCTATGTATGCCGTGGGACCATTTTCCATGTTCTAGGACATTCCGACCCGACGGGATTATTCCCTTAGCTATGTTGGTGCGTAGCTTTTAGATTAGCCTACCAGTGCAAGTAGAAAACATTGCGAGTTATTATGTGAAGGCTAAGATGAAGCAAGTTCACCGAAACTCCACCACCTGTGCGAGGAGTCGCTTCGACCGAGCGAGCCTTCGAGCAGCCGTTGCAAGGCTAAGTTCCAACGTCGTCGACGTTTTGGTTTCTCCGATTGAATTTGCGGGACGGGGCACTACAACATACACCACTCAAAACAAGTCTCGTCCTCGAGACTTTCCTGAGGGCAAGCCATCCTACCATTTCTATGGCCAAGACTTAATCGTACGCACTTCGCCTACGCGTTTCCTCAATTCCGAGCCACACTCTCACAACTATCAATCTTTTCGTTAACATGATTTCAAGATCTCGACACACTCCCATTTTTCAAGTCTTGCTTGAACTCATTGTATCACTTGGCTGGATCATGCACACATTCCAAGCGTCCCCAAAATACATACATTCAGCCAAGCCGCATGATAGAGAATTTGTCATTCTCTCTCGAGTCGCATCGTGCACATACCCAGGCGTCCCTGAATATATGCATGTCAGCCGAGTCTCGTAAGCAGGGTTTCCTATATTCGTGATTCACGCCATCCATCCATGCCAATCCTCAAGATCAATCCTTTCGATTGCTAACACTTGCAACATGGGCGTTTCGCCTAACCGCTAGGCCAATCTTTACGAGGCTAAGTCAATGTCAGGATTGGAATCATAGTTCCCCAACAATAATGCCAATACTGACCCCAATCCTAGGGTCAAATCATAGTCGGTAGTACAAGATTTTCTACCCAAGCTCGCGTCACTCAGATTTCTAAACATCGAGCACGATCACCTATTCGCATCAATGCATGCGTTGTACATATTCGATTTTATCCAAATTACCAACTCTAACCAATTCGTGCATTCGATCATGAGGTCATCTAGCTCGACAATACGTTGCGCTCCAATCTCACGCGAGTGCGATTATCCACGGTGGTTCGTGAATCACCACGCAACGCACTCGCAGAATAATCATTTTCATCGGGGCGTAACTCTTGTTTGAGTTTTAGACTAACTCATTCTCGATACGCGGATTGGACCTACTCAATCCTCAAATTCAATCATCAAGCACTCCGAATCATTTTCAAGTCACCTTCGTGTCAAACCACAAGTCGAAGCATACAAATTATCACGTCAAGCTAGGTCAATCACCCCCGCTGTATGAATCACCATACCAGCGCTCACGCGGAGTGATCGTCTCAAATCGGTGCGACGCATGTGCGAGGCTGGAGTTGCGCTCGCATAAGACAAGAATGTCGAAGTTGTGGTTATCGACGAAGTAAATCCAAGCATTTCATTTTCATCCAATCAATTTCGATAGTCCGACCGTCATTCATTCAACTAGAAAATCCTCGAGCCAAGTTTATCATTTTCTCAACACGTTTCAATTTCCCGAGTATAGAATTTATCGGAACAATGACATTTGCACGATCGTTATTCCTCGAGCTCGTTTCAAGATCATTGTTCGAAACTCAAGTCACATTTCATTTGCATCAATCCGATATCGTACGCGCGATCCTCTAAGTTTCCTCGATCAAAGACCATTCATTTTCATTCATCATTCCGAATCATTTTCTAACTCGCGTTGCCCGTTCACAAGTTGTTCGAACGATATCTCGTTCGGGACAATCGAAGTCACGACCGACTAAGCGTGACGCATTCTAAGGCTTTGCGCGATCGCATCGCCCGACGACATACTCGTAATCCTCAATATTTGCTCGAATAATTTCCAAGAAAATCTATACACCACTCGGATTCGAGCCATACGATCTAGTCCTCAATCACGTTTGCATCGTGCGCTAAGACATCCTTCGGATTTGTTCGACGAATCGCTAGCGTAGTCGCTCGCGTCGCAACGACGCGCTAAGTCGTTCGCACTATTTCCTTGAAATCCAAGGCAATCCTCCGTGTACGCCTAAGCGTTAACTCGATAGCGTTCCTATCGATAGACACTCTAAGTGCAGCTCATTCCCGACCGAGCGGTACTTGGTATTGCTCGCACTCATTTGTACCAAAAGTCGAGGTGCGCGATACGCGACGCAACTTAGCCAAAAGGCCGTGCGCATGGCTATCCCGTACGGACTTTTATTCGAGTTTGCACGCTCACATGCTAAGGTCAACGTTGGACTAGTTAGGCATGAACGCAACTTTTAAGGTCGACGCAGGACTATTCGGGCACACGTGCAACTTGTTAACTTTAGCATACGTTTTCATTCAAGACAAGTTAACACCGTTCGGCACAAAGGCCTACGATGCATCCGGCGATAGCCTACCGATACGTTCGAATGAACGCTTGTACGAGCTTTTGAAAATATTTAGACTTATTGTATGGACATGCCGAGGGACAATCGAGAGAGAGCGCACCAACGATATCGACTTGCGGAAGCAACATTCAGAGTTCGCGGAACAACGGAGTTAAAGAATTCAATCGGTAGTCCAAGGACGTAAAGCCGTGCTCTGATACCATTATGTCACGCCCCGCTCCCGTAGGAGCGATCGTCCTCGCTAAGGCGTGATGCCGCACGAGCCTAGATTGCGCTCGTGCAAGGCAGTTCCATAACGGCCGATTACATCGGCGGCGACGGGGTCGTCGCACAGAAGTCCCAAGCAGAAACATTGAATACATTGCAGCAGAATTTAAAGGAAAACACATGAACACAAGTAACTCAAAAGAATCTCTTTATTGATATTGAATACAGGATTACATTTATGGGCGCAAGGCCAATTACAAGTCTCTCAGGCTCACTTTTCACTCATTTACAAGTCACTCTGCTCTCTCTCATCTCTCGATACAATGCTTGAATCCAGCGGAAGCTTCGGAAGGCGATGTCCATACATTATGCCCTTTATAAGTCTTCGGGTCACGCGGCCGCACGCTTCGACTCACCAAGGAACTCCATGCCTCGACGCATCCAAGCGAGCTCCGCGCCACGAGCTTCTACCTGTGCCTGCACATGAAACACTATGTGGGTGTCAGTACCACTGTACTGGTGGAGTGAGCTTCTCGTCCACCCATACATAACCGACACGTTCATTTACTTTTGTGCAGCTTAAGTCCCTTTCGATTGTCTTCCTAGTCTTGCCTTAGGATGCATTTTAAGACTTGACGTCTCGACGTGCAACGACATGGTCGTGCTTCAATACCAGCGTGTGTTTCGATCGAGGCAGTGCCTCATCGCTTAGGTACTTGACCAGACTTCAAGGCGGGACGGTAGGGTCATGCCACATTCTATTCCAAACTTAGACTTGTTCAAGACTGTGCTTTGTCGAGGGGTAATTCACGTGAACTCGGCCGTGCCAGGACCCTTTGATTAAACTCAAGCGCCACTAGACCAATTCTTGTGCTAACGATTCAAGTGCCAAGGGACGGCAACGGGACGACTCGTGCAGGTCGTGCCTTAGACTTTACTTAGACATGTTTGAACATTCAAGACTGAGGCCGTGCCTCGCTATCCAGACTTATCCATGCTACCGCCTTGCGGCCATCCTGTTAGAATCGTTTGCTAACTTAGACAAGACTTGTCAAATACAATCTCGACTTCATGAATATCTCGATGCCATCTATCGTGCTAAGCACGGTGCCTATGCTGCAGCCCAGTCTTAGGCCCAGACATTCGTTTACCGACTAGACAAGCATTCAAGTTCTAGACTCAATCCAAAGGCATACACGCGGAGTCGTCGCTATCTGCCGACTCATCTACATGAGGAGGTCACTAGCAATTTCAAGCTATCTTGGACATGGCTCGTGGGATATCCACCTGTACCAACACGGGAAGCTAGCCCGGTGGGGTGGAACTCTCCCATGCGGTCATCCAGCATCTACGTTGAGCCACACTTGCTTCCCCCGGGCCGAGTGATTCCGGCGCCCCGGTAATCACTCGAGAAGACTACACCTTGTCGACAAGTTGTCCATGACCATGCAAGACTCGATCTATCCAATCTATCCAGTCTTTCCTTAACATGACCATGCATTCCTTTAATCTATCGAGACTCCCAAGCCGCGGGACCGATCTCGTATGCGGGACTTATCAAGTATTTAGGCAGGACATGACCGGGCAGGACCGGCATGCTTATTCAAGTATTCAAGCAGGACATGACCGGGCAGGACCGGCATGCTTAAAAAGTATTCGGCCGTGGCTCGTGCCTTAGACAGACATGATTCTCTAGGCGACGCTAACGCTCAAGTCATATACTTTATACGACGAGCCTTATTCTCAAGGGAATACTTGACTTGACAACCGCAGCTAGAGCGGGACAGCGCTAGGAATGGCTTCGTTAGCCTAGAGTAACTCTTGTTGACTTGTACGGGCAATGACTCGACGAGCGAAGGCTATGCCAAGCCTTGCGGGACAAGATCGTGCTTGCTTTGTTAAGCATTTGTGCGGGCGACGCCTAGGACTTAGGCTTTTTCAAGTATCGTGACAAGTCGACGGGACAGTGCATGCTTGGTTAAGCATTCATGCGGGCGACGCCTATGACTTAGGCTTTTTCAAGTATCGTGACAGGTCGACGGGACAGTGCATGCTTGGTTAAGCATTCATGCGGGCGACGCCTATGACTTAGGCAAATTCGAGTGTCGGGACGAATCGACGGGACCAACGGGACATGCGAAGGCTACGCCAAGCCTTGCACAACGGGACCGTGCCTGCTTTAGCAAGCAATTACGTAGGCGACGCCTAAGACTTAGGCTATTTCAAGTGTCGGGACAATTTAGAAACTTAGGCCAACTTCCTTCTCCCAAGCCACGGGATCGAAGGATCGAGTGTCATTTTAAAGCACGCTGAGCCGACTTCTATTTATGCCGTGGGACCATTTTCCATGTTCTAGGACATTCCGACCTGACGGGATTATTTCCTTAGCTATGTTGGTGCGTAGCTTTTAGATTAGCCTACCAGTGCAAGTAGAAAACATTGCGAGTTATTATGTGAAGGCTAAGATGAAGCAAGTTCACCGAAACTCCCCCACCTGTGCGAGGAGTCGCTTCGACCGAGCGAGCCTTCGAGCAGCCGTTGCAAGGCTAAGTTCCAACGTCGTCGACGTTTTGGTTTCTCCGATTGAATTTGCGGGACGGGGCACTACAACATACACCACCCAGAACAAGTCTCGTCCTCGAGACTTTCCTGAGGGCAAGCCATCCTACCATTTCTATGGCCAAGACTTAATCGTACGCACTTCGCCTACGCGTTTCCTCAATTCCGAGCCACGCTCTCACAACTATCAATCTTTTTGTTAACATGATTTCAAGATCTCGACACACTCCCATTTTTCAAGTCTTGCTTGAACTCATTGTATCACTTGGCTGGATCATGCACGCATTCCAAGCGTCCCCAAAATACATGCATTCAGCCAAGCCGCATGATAGAGAATTTGTCATTCTCTCTCGAGTCGCATCGTGAACATACCCAGGCGTCCCTGAATATATGCATGTCAGCCGAGTCTCGTGAGCAGGGTTTCCTATATTCGTGATTCACGCCATCCATCCATGCCAATCCTCAAGATCAATCCTTTCGATTGCTAACACTTGCAACAGGGGCGTTTCGCCTAACCGCTAGGCCAATCTTTACGAGGCTAAGTCAATGTCAGGATTGGAATCATAGTTCCCCAACAATAATGCCAATACTGACCCCAATCCTAGGGTCAAACCATAGTCGGTAGTACGGGATTTTCTACCCAAGCTCGCGTCACTCAGATTTCTAAACATCGAGCACGATCACCTATTCGCATCAATGCATGCGTTGTACATATTCGATTTTATCCAAATCACCAACTCTAACCAATTCGTGCATTCGATCACGAGGTCATCTAGCTCGACAATACGTTGCGCCCCAATCTCACGCGAGTCCGATTATCCACGGTGGTTCGTGAATCACCACGCAACGCACTCGCAGAATAATCATTTTCATCGGGACGTAACTCTTGTTTGAGTTTTAGACTAACTCATTCTCGATACGCGGATTGGACCTACTCAATCCTCAAATTCAATCATCAAGCACTCCGAATCATTTTCAAGTCACCTTCGCGTCAAACCACAAGTCGAAGCATACAAATTATCACGCCAAGCTAGGTCAATCACCCCCGCTGTATGAATCACCATACCAGCGCTCACGCGGAGTGATCGTCTCAAATCGGCGCGACGCATGTGCGAGGCTGGAGTTGCACTCGCATAAGACAAGAATGTCGAAGTTGTGGTTATCGACGAAGTAAATCCAAGCATTCCATTTTCATCCAATCAATTTCGATAGTCCGACCGTCATTCATTCAACTAAAAAATCCTCGAGCCAAGTTTATCATTTCCTCGACACGTTTCAATTTCCCGAGTATAGAATTTATCAGAACAATGACATTTGCACGATCGTTATTCCTCAAGCTCGTTTCAAGTTCATTGTTCGAAACTCAAGTCACATTTCATTTGCATCAATCCGATATCGTACGCGCGATCCTCTAAGTTTCCTCGATCAAAGACCATTCATTTTCATTCATCGTTCCGAATCATTTTCTAACTCGCGTTGCCCGTTCACAAGTTGTTCGAACGATATCTCGTTCGGGACAATCGAAGTCACGACCGACTAAGCGTGACGCGTTCTAAGGCTTTGTGCGATCGCATCGCCCGACGACATACTCGCAATCCTCAATATTTGCTCGAATAATTTCCAAAAAAATCCATACACCACTCGGATTCGAACCATACGATCTAGTCCTCAATCACGTTTGCATCGTGCGCTAAGACATCCTTCGGATTTGTTCGACGAATCGCTAGCGTAGTCGCTCGCGTCGCAACGACGCGCTAAGTCGTTCGCACTATTTCCTTGAAATCCAAGGCAATCCTCCGTGTACGCCTAAGCGTTAACTCGATAGCGTTCCTATCGATAGACACTCTAAGTGCAGCTCATTCCCGACCGAGCGGTACTTGGTATCGCTCGCACTCATTTGCACCAAAAGTCGAGGTGCGCGATACGCGACGCAACTTAGCCAAAAGGCCGAGCGCATGGCTATCCCGTACGGACTTTTATTCGAGTTTGCACGCTCACATGCTAAGGTCAACGTTGGACTAGTTAGGCATGAACGCGACTTTTAAGGTCGACGCAGGACTATTCGGGCACACGTGCAACTTGTTAACTTTAGCATACGTTTTCATTCAAGACAAGTTAACACCGTTCGGCACAAAGGCCTACGATACATCCGGCGATAGCCTACCGATACGTTCGAATGAACGCTTGTACGAGCTTTTGAAAATATTTAGACTTATTGTATGGACATGCCGAGGGACAATCGAGAGAGAGCGCACCAACGATATCGACTTGCGGAAGCAACATTCAGAGTTCGCGGAACAACGGAGTTAAAGAATTCAATCGGTAGTCCAAGGACGTAAAGTCGTGCTCTGATACCATTATGTCACGCCCCGCTCCCGTAGGAGCGATCGTCCTCGCTAAGGCGTGATGCCGCACGAGCCTAGATTGCGCTCGTGCAAGGCAGTTCCATAACGGCCGATTACATCGGCGGCGACGGGGTCGTCGCACAGAAGTCCCAAGCAGAAACATTGAATACATTGCAGCAGAATTTAAAGGAGAACACATGAACACAAGTAACTCAAAAGAATCTCTTTATTGATATTGAATACAGGATTACATTTATGGGCGCAAGGCCAATTACAAGTCTCTCAGGCTCACTTTTCACTCATTTACAAGTCACTCTGCTCTCTCTCATCTCTCGATACAATGCTTGAATCCAGCGGAAGCTTCGGAAGGCGATGTCCATACATTATGCCCTTTATAAGTCTTCGGGTCACACGGCCGCACGCTTCGACTCGCCAAGGAACTCCATGCCTCGACGCATTCAAGCGAGCTCCGCGCCACGAGCTTCTACCTGTGCCTGCACATGAAACACTATATGGGTGTCAGTACCACTGTACTGGTGGAGTGAGCTTCTCGTCCACCCATACATAACCGACACGTTCATTTACTTTTGTGCAGCTTAAGTCCCTTTCGATTGTCTTCCTAGTCTTGCCTTAGGATGCATTTTAAGACTTGACGTCTCGACGTGCAACGACATGGTCGTGCTTCAATACCAGCGTGTGTTTCGATCGAGGCAGTGCCTCATCGCTTAGGTACTTGACCAGACTTCAAGGCGGGACGGTAGGGTCGTGCCACATTCTATTCCAAACTTAGACTTGTTCAAGACTGTGCTTTGTCGAGGGGCAATTCACGTGAACTCGGCCGTGCCAGGACCCTTTGATTAAACTCAAGCGCCACTAGACCAATTCTTGTGCTAACGATTCAAGTGCCAAGGGACGGCAACGGGACGACTCGTGCAGGTCGTGCCTTAGACTTTACTTAGACATGTTTGAACATTCAAGACTGAGGCCGTGCCTCGCTATCCAGACTTATCCATGCTACCGCCTTGCGGCCATCCTGTTAGAATCGTTTGCTAACTTAGACAAGACTTGTCAAATATAATCTCGACTTCATGAATATCTCGATGCCATCTATCGTGCTAAGCACGGTGCCTATGCTGCAGCCCAGTCTTAGGCCCAGACATTCGTTTACCGACTAGACAAGCATTCAAGTTCTAGACTCAATCCAAAGGCATACACGCGGAGTCGCCGCTATCTGTCGACTCATCTACATGAGGAGGTCACTAGCAATTTCAAGCTATCTTGGACATGGCTCGTGGGATATCCACCTGTACCAACACGGGGAGCTAGCCCGGTGGGGTGGAACTCTCCCATGCGGTCATCCAGCATCCTACGTTGAGCCACACTTGCTTCCCCCGGGCCGAGTGATTTCGGCGCCCCGGTAATCACTCGAGAAGACTACACCTTGTCGACAAGTTGTCCATGACCATGCAAGACTCGATCTATCCAATCTATCCAGTCTTTCCTTAACATGACCATGCATTCCTTTAATCTATCGAGACTCCCAAGCCGCGGGACCGATCTCGTGTACGGGACTTATCAAGTATTCAGGCAGGACATGACCGGGCAGGACCGGCATGCTTATTCAAGTATTCAAGCAGGACATGACCGGGCAGGACCGGCATGCTTAAAAAGTATTCGGCCATGGCTCGTGCCTTAGACAGACATGATTCTCTAGGCAACGCTAACGCTCAAGTCATATACTTTATACGACGAGCCTTATTCTCAAGGGAATACTTGACTTGACAACCGCAGCTAGAGCGGGACAGCGCTAGGAATGGCTTCGTTAGCCTAGAGTAACTCTTGTTGACTTGTACGGGCAATGACTCGACGAGCGAAGGCTATGCCAAGCCTTGCGGGACAAGATCGTACATGCTTTGTAAGCATTCGCGCGGGCGACGCCTAGGACTTAGGCTTTTTCAAGTATCGTGACAAGTCGACGGGACAGTGCATGCTTGGTTAAGCATTCATGCGGGCGACGCCTATGACTTAGGCTTTTCCAAGTATCGTGATAAGTCGACGGGACAGTGCATGCTTGGTTAAGCATTTATGCGGGCGACGCCTATGACTTAGGCAAATTCGAGTGTCGGGACGAATCGACGGGACCAACGGGATATGCGAAGGCTACGCCAAGCCTTGCACAACGGGACCGTGCCTGCTTTAGCAAGCATTTACGTAGGCGACGCCTAAGACTTAGGCTATTTCAAGTGTCGGGACAATTTAGAAACTTAGGCCAACTTCCTTCTCCCAAGCCATGGGATCGAAGGATCGAGTGTCATTTTAAAGCATGCTGAGCCGACTTCTATGTATGCCGTGGGACCATTTTCTATGTTCTAGGACATTCCGACCCGACGGGATTATTCCCTTAGCTATGTTGGTGCGTAGCTTTTAGATTAGCCTACCAGTGCAAGTAGAAAACATTGCGAGTTATTATGTGAAGGCTAAGATGAAGCAAGTTCACCGAAACTCCCCCACCTGTGCGAGGAGTCGCTTCGACCGAGCGAGCCTTCGAGCAGCCGTTGCAAGGCTAAGTTCCAACGTCGTCGACGTTTTGGTTTCTCCGATTAACTTTGCGGGACGGGGCACTACAAGAGGTCCACAGGTGGATTCATTTTCACAATGGGTGGAGCTACTATATCGTGAAAGTCGAAGAAGCAGACTATGCTCTCGCGGTCATCCATGGAATCTGAGTTCTTTGTACTTGATACCGCAGCCGAAGAAGCAGAATGTCTTCAAAAGCTCATGTATGATCTTCCAGTGGTTGGGGCACAAATACCGATGATATCGATATACTGCGACAACCAGGCGACTGCGGCGGTGGCATCAAATGACCTCTTCAACGGAAAGAAGAGGACTGTGCAGTTGAAGCACAGGATAGTACACGATCTTATCAAGAGAGGTGTTATTGCAGTGATTGATGTTCGGGGTCAGGAGAACCTGGCGGATCCATTCACCAAGGGCCTCAAGCGCCAGCTGGTTGACGACACAGCTTGTAAAATGGGCTTGAAGGCATTCTGATATTGTATTATTGTATTCCTACTAAAGTTTTATGCTATTAGTTCAAAGAGAAATCTACTAGGCATCTAGCTTTTGGTTCAAGGGAGGACCACTAATCGGAAGAATATCAGGAACGGTGGGTACATATTCTATTGGGCATGGAGAGGTTACGGACCTACAACCACTGTTGTCTACTGTTGTTTTATGCGGAAAACGGATCCTGTGGGAAGGTTGGCTTAAATGCCTTAATGAGTTCTCAGGCAGAGTGAATGCCTAGTGTGATTTACAGGAAGCACGGTAGAACAGCACTACAAGGAGTGAAAATCCATGCTACTGTGGGGTGAATCCACCATGAGGTTCCCAGGCATGGGGTAATACCTCGGCCTTGCTAGCCAAGTCACAGCGGCGTAGCGCAGAAAATAGGCAGTTAGCCTAATGCTGTATGTTAAAATAAAGAGGGGTGTAGTCAACACTACAAAGAGGAGGAGTTCCTCATATTACAGTGGCACGACACCACGATGACGTACCCGGTTAGGCATAAAGCCTCAGCCTTGCAAGCCATGTCGTTGCGGCGTAACACCGCAAGGGAGCCTAAGGCTTCATACTGGGTAGTTTAGCACTACAAAGAGGCGGTGGCCTCATGTTACAGTAGTATGACACTACGATGAGGTTCCCGTTACAGGGTAAGGCCTCGGCTTTAAGCCATGTCATAGCGGCGTAGCACCGCAAGGGAAGCGCAAAGCGCTTCATATCATGTCTCTTTAATAATGAACTCACCTATAGTGTATGGACAGAGATCTCAGGCCGTCTCTTGAGGGTAAACTAGTAGATGCCCAACATTATACACTAAAACTAGGCTGGCACAGGGCCTTTAATGTGCAAGCCAGAAGCGCATGTGGCTATATTATGTGAGTGGGAAGAACTTCAGCTATGGTGCAGAATTCAAGGCTTAGTCATTCTTGTATTATAGTCTGTTGTTTAACCCATGCGGAAAGATTCAAGTCATAGCGACATCTCTCCTAATGCATGATGGACAGTCACTGTGGAGAACACTTATACCCATATATAGAGATATGTGGGAGATTGTTGGGTTTTGGCCTTTTTTATTAGGAATTTTAGTCCAACATCGGCTAGGCAAAAGGAGTTGTATCTCTATATATTAGCTATGCTATTTTAGAGATACACATGTGGTGTAGAGGTGCACATGGGTGTGCCATGTGGAATTATTTTTCTAAAAGAAAAAAGGCTAAATCAATAATTGAAAGCATTCATGCTTTTTGTTCTTGGAAAATTTATTTCCATTGTCGCTAAGCCCCGTAGGGGCTTAGCGACTCGGATTCGGACTCGAACTCGGATACGGACTCGGGCTCATGAGCTCATGTGGCATTTTGTTGGCACAGTTTGGACTTAGCACGTCAGCATCGTCGCTAGGCGCATAGTGCGCTTAAGTTGCGCGAGCCACTTGCGCGTCCAGTTGCATGGTCCAGGTTGCGCGGTCCAGGTTGCGCGCCCAGTGGCGCAACCAGTTGTGCGCACAGGTGCGCACCCAGTTGCGCGGGTGGCACAGAAGCACGCAGGATGCACAGGTGGCACAAGTGGCTCAGTGCACGTTCAGCACATGGTGTACAAGGCGCACGGGGTGTGCGAGGTGAGCAAGTTGCTTCAGATCGTGCCTGTGCATGATCTGAGTGGTTATTGCACGTTCCGAGTAGTTTTTACTACGTCCCGAATGTTGTGCTAACCGGACAGTTGTAACTCGGGCCTATAAAAGGTCTCTTCTCTCTCACAGGCAAACACACAGGCAAACAGAGGCATATACAGAGAGTTACAAAAGTTTACAAGTGTTTCTTAACACAAGTAAACAGAAGTCTTGAGAGAGAAGAGAAGTGTTGCACCAGCGTTGCTTTTGCACGGGAGTCCGTGTACGATCCGAGGAGTCAGAAGAGCAGGAGTGTTCCAAAGTTCTCCGACGAACTTGCTGATTCCTGGAAGCTATTCATGTGGGGCAAATATAGCTTTGAGCAACGGTGATTATTCACCCCAGCAGGATATTCATCCATCAATCGCCTGTCATCTTCTTCGCTGCTGTAGATTACGAATTCTTCTTAGATTCTCGTAATATCACATGCTGCTGTAACGAGATTTTTTTTAGATCTTTGTTGAACTTGCGCAACCTTCCTTGAAGTGTTGCGTTGGAACGTTATTTTTACAATTGTTTCATCTTCTCAGTTTTCCATCAAAAAAATTGTGTTCCGGCATTAACAGTTGGGACTTATGTCACCATCTTCTTGTCACTCGAGTTAGGAGGCAAATGAGGATAAGAAAAAAAACTCCGTAGTGAGTCTTAATAGTTGAACCACCATTGTTAAGAGCATCTCCAATCCTATTGTCTTGTTAAGTGTTGTGAGTCTTAGGTGGCTCCTATGTGGCATGAGCCACAAGACAATGTCTTGTTTATGTGGCAAAACTATATCGCAAAAGATAATGAGATAGAAAAACTCTATCCAATGCAAAAGTATTGAGGAGACAATAAAAAGTTTTTTTTTCAACTTCCAAGACAACTCCTCCACTTCTTCATTTTTTTATAAATATTTCTATTCATAATTGATGATATGGAGACAAAGTCATTGTGAAGTGCATTGTCTAGATCTAGACAACCAACTTCACATTGTCCTTGCCATGTCATTATCATGTCAACTTCATGATTTATTCTACATTTGCATTGGAAAAAAAAAATTTAGAATGAAAGCTTGTCATTCCTATGTGGCAACCATTTTTTCTAAACTCACAAAAGGGTTGGAGATGCTGTAAAATCCATCAAAAAAGGAGAAATATATAAAAAGAAGCAAACCCACCTCACAACCACTCTCCCTCTCCCTCACGTTTCTCACTCACTCACCCAACCCCTCATAGCCACTCACCCGACCCCCTTATTTCTCCTCCACGTTCTCACATCATTTCCCAAATTTCCTCTCCACCATATCACTATTCTCTAAGTGATGGAGAAGAAATAAAACCCAAACACTCACAACACCAGCACCATTCCACCCCTCTCCCTTCTCTCAAAACCCACTACCATTACCCCTCACGTCCAACCCCTCCCCGGCGCTCCTCACTGTGACCCACGACCACGGTGCCCAACCCCGCGACCCTCGCCGGTGCCGATCTCGGCCAGAACCGCGCCAGACCCCCACTCTGTCCGCCTTCCCGTAGTCCACGGCTACCCTAGCCACGATCGCTGCCGCCGGCACCTTCATGGTCGGACCCGCGATAACCGATCTTCGCGGCACCCTAGCCGCCGGCCGACTTCGGCAGCACCTCGCGTGAAGCAGTGCTGGACTTTCCCTCAGCCACCCTCCGCGGTTGCTCCAACCGCCGACCCCGCAAACCCTTTTCGGCTGTCTTCGCCTTTCCACAGCTCGCGCGCGCCGATCCGCGGTCAGCCCAGCGACCGCCCCTGGCCGCTACCTGTAGGTCCTAAAAAATCAAGTTGCATCAATCAACAAAATCAAGAAATCAAAATATACATCATCTTGTTGAATTGCGCAGACAACAGATTGCGCAGCCAACCGATTGCGCATTCTAATTTGCGCACACAACCGATTGCGCAAGCTGACGTGGCAGAAGTCATCATTACTAAATCAAATCAAATCTTTTCTGACAACTGACAGCGCGGATAACAAGGAGTCTGTTCGTTTCCTGCGCCGCACAGTGCTCGAGGGCGGCTGACAGCTGGCAGCGCAAACCAATCCTGCGCAGTTTGAGTTTGCGCAAACCATGTATGCGCAATTCAACTCTGCGCACTCTATCAAACGTAACTGTCAAGTTACACGTGGCATTCATGCCATCGATTGTTCATTACGTGGCAACTGTTTATGCACGATCATGCGCATTTCTATCAAATCATGCCATGTGTCCATGATAGTCGGCCCACGATCCAGTAACTATCTACGCAAATCAATGTTGCGCAAACCAATGCTGCACAAATCATCATGCGCAGTCCAAAATAACTGAAAGTTAGTTATTTCCAGAACTCTATAAATAGAGTTTCAAGTCTTCATTCAAGAGGCAGAGATCAGAGATCAGATATCAAGATCAGAAATCAGAAATCAGAGAGTCCAGGAGTTCTTGCCAAAGTGCTGCTGCATTCTTCCGAGACTTTTGTCTTCAACTTCAGAGGCTTTTGCCTTCAGTTTCCAGAGTTGTTTTCAACTTCAAAGGCTTCATCTTTACAGTTCACATCGTCCAAGGGATAAAGCAATCGTCATCGAGATTGGATTCCTACAGTTGTAATTTTCCCAGAATTCTTGTAATCTTTATTACAGTTTGTATCAATAAAGTTCTATACTTTTGTTTTTGCAAACAAAATGGCGACTCTGCTGGGGACAACTTTCTCCTCCGACGAGGAAGTAGCAACTCAATGTGACGTAGCGTCTATCGGGAAGACGCAGAAGACCCTGGTTGTCAAGGTCAACCAGACAGCCTACGAGGCAATGCTCAACTCCAAGACCATTCCCCGTACTGCAGCCACTTCTGCCAACAGCAAAGTGCGCTCAGTTTGGGTCTCCAAGACTGCTGCACAATCTGGCAGTTTTGCCACTAAAGGTGCTGCACACTCTGTTGCACAATCTGCTGGCCAGTCTGCTGCACAAACTGCTGTATCAACTGCTGCACAATCTACTGGCCAGTCTGCTGCGCAAACTGCTGTGTCAATTGCTGCACAGTCTGTCTCAGCAACTGCTGCACAATCTGTTGCAGTCAATGCTGCGCAATCTGTTGCAAAAGTTGCACAAGCTACTTCATATGCTGCCTTGTCAAAACAGAAGACTCCTATGACTCTGGCGCAATTGACAGTAGCTTTTCCTGCGCAAAACAGCATTCCAGCAACCAAAGTGCATCCTAAGCACTCTAAAGCAAGGACTCCTACTTCTGTGGCCAGAACCAATGTACCCTCCACTCATGCGCAAATCACTTCTGCGCAAACCAAAAGAAATAGCCCTTTGGCTAGACTCTCTCCTTCTCATAATCAAGAGAAAATATCTGATTCTCCTCTTAAACATCCTGCTGTTCTAGCACAATCTACTGGGGGTAGTCCTTTGGCTATTCCTCCTCCTTCTCAGATCAAAGGAAAAGGCCCGTTGGTCTTTTCTCAAACTTCCTTGTCTCATGACTTGGAAGACAACAGAGGGAAATGCTCTTTAGTTATCCCTTCTTCTCAGAACAAAGGAAAAGGCCCTTTGGTCTTTTCTCAGTCTTCTTCGGTCTTTACTGAAGCAGATCAAATTGCACATGTTTCAACACCCGTCAGTACAAGATCTCCTACGAACAAAGATTCTTTTTACCTTCATAACAAAAGAACTTGCACTGATCAAAGAGGTATTCTGCCTACCCCAGTAGCAGAATTCTAAGACCTCCCAACTTTCAAAATATCCCGTTCCAAACAAGGAAAACTGTTGGTGTCTCAAACAGAAACCCCTGGGAGTGAATTTGCAGACCTACGAACATATCTTAACAGGACAACTTCGGCAAAACGTAAACAGCAATGCCGAAGGTCAAACCTCAAAGACAAATCTCCAGGAACATAAATCCTGATACCTATGCCAATGAGATGAGTACTTCCTTGTATATACAGGGGACAAAACATTTGAAGAATCGAAACCATGTCCCAAATATTGTTAAAGAACACATTCCTCGAACTTTTCCCCGTCCCGGCATGGTTTCTGATCTTCGAGAACATCTCAGACAGAAACGGGATAATGTCTCAACTCCTTCAAATCAACCATCTGATCATCATTGCAATCATAAAGTCATCATCCAATGTTGTTGTCAAACAACAAAGCGATCTATCTTCGATCGTCTGACTTTTGCTAAAACAGAACCAATGTCAGAAGAAGACGAAGTGTTGTACGCTTCTGTCAATATGGCTTCCCGAGACACCGGGGGTAGAAAGTGCTCCAAACATGGTAAGCCTCGCAGACCAAGCCAACGATATTTGGATTTACTCCAAGAATCCTCTGAAGGAGTATTTCAACATACTCGTTCCCACAGCCGAGATACAATCGGTCAAAGGAATCTTCCCCAAGATCCTTCAGCTTATCTTCCTACTTTTCAGTCAGGAGACGAATCTTTCTCTGATTATGATGCATATAGTGAAAGCTCTGAACAAACAGTTTCGTCTACTGTACCTAGAGAAGTGACGGCATATGTTGTTACTGATGATCCAGATGCTTCAACTTCTGTAAACCAAGAACAGCGGATTGTTGCACTGGAGGACAAATTGAAAACCATGGCTGAAATGGTCGCCAGTATGCATTCTATCATTATGGCACAACATGCTACCCCACCAACTGTACCGGCTGCTATAAACCCTGAAATCATAGCTTCATCGGTGCCTGTCAATACTGGGCTGGGGGTAGTACCTCCTCAGATGCCTCCTGTGCAAGTACAAGTTCAAAATACACCCAGTCAATCAGGTGCTGGGGGTAGTGCTTATAATGCTGTCCCTCCTCCTACCATGGCTCCTTCCTCTTCATCTGAAGATGCTAATGAAGCAGTCAAGCTTTTACGGACTCAGTTTGAAGCTTTCAAAGAGAAAGACAACCTGCAAAGGTTGGGAATCAAACAGCCATATCCCGTCGAATGGAAAGAAGTTCCATTTCCTTCCAAATACAAGATTCCAACAATCGTTCTCTTTGACGGTAGTACCTCACCAAGTCAATTCATCAATCACTTCGAGGTAATGACTGTTCAACTTCAACCAAACGACGCTCTTCTTACCAGAGTGTTCGTCGGTTGTTTAGCCGGCGTAGCATATGACTGGTACAGAAGTCTGCCCGATGGTTGTATCACTTCTTTCTCAGGTCTCAAGCAAATCTTTCTAGAACGATTCTATGAGGGATTCAATGACATGACTATGTCAGCCCTAAATAAAATCAAACAGAAACATAACGAGACTACAGAGAGTTTCATTGAACGTTTTCGTCGAGAAGCCCTGAAAATGCCTCCAGGGACTCCTGCTGCTGTTACCATAGATACTTGTAAGGCAAATCTCTTGCCTATTATCAGTATGTGGACAGGCTCAACTCAGTTTCAAGACTGGCCATCCTTCATTGTTAATGCCAAAGCAGCTGAAGTAAGTGCTGATAAATTCAAACAGTTGGGGGTACAAATGTCTAACCTCGATCGGGATGAACATCAAGCGTCAGGCGGTGGTAATCGCCAAAACAACCGCAAGAACAAAAAGACTCTGAACATTAATCTGAAAAGCAAAGAGTCTTTGGCTGTCAACGTAGCTCAGCCTACGTCCACTTCCACTCCTTCTGCACCACAACCGAGGGAACCTCGTCCTAAGGTAGAGTATTCTTTTGACGAGAATGACACGGCAAGTATCTTCGATTGTTTACTCAAAAGCAATAAGATCCAGCTCCCAGACCCAAAGAAACCTGATGAAGTCGGTAAGACCGATCATCCTAAGTACTGTGTTTACCACCGATTCATTGGACATCCTACTAGAGCATGTTATGTGCTCAAGGGCAAGATTCAAGAGCTTGTTAATGCTGGAGTTGTTACTCTGCAACAAGATGAAAAGACTGTCACTGCCAATATGGTTTCAGTTCAGTTCGGTAACTTTCCCCCGCAGATGATACAGCATGGTGTCATTCCTATTCCGAAAACTACTCTTGAGATTGAAAATTTTCCTTCTCCACCAAATGAAGGTCTCGTTCCTTTGTCTCTAGACAATGGCGAGGTTATGTGGATTCACCCCGATCTTACTTCAGAGTTCGAGGATTCTTCTTCTTCCAAGAAGAAAAGTCGCTCCAAAGGCAAGACGAAGATTTGCAACATGGTATCTTTTGATCCCATAGTTGACGAAGAAATTCTATTAGGCACCAGATCAGGAAAGCCCTATTTGAAGGATTACCCTGAAACTCAAGAGAATCTTGCTTCTTCTTCTGAACCTACCTCAGCACAACCTGCTCTAGCTGAAGAGAATCCTGCTGCACCTTCACCAGTTGTGATTCCTATTCCTCCTAAGCCAGTGACTGCTGATAAAGGCAAACAACAAATCCGCTTTGACATACCTTTGAAGAAATCGTCTCCTACAGGACTCGAGAAGCCTTACAACTTCGATATATTGGCTCAACTAGCCAATACCCCAGCAAAGTTGTCTATCTTTGAACTCTTGCGTCTTTCCAAAGAGACTCGAGAAACCCTCAGCGAAGCTCTTATGCAAGCAGAAGCTTGTCTAACCTTTCTCAAAAAGCCCGAAGCAGAATCAGTCTCTTGTAATAATGTTCAGGAATTCATTCCGAACATAACTTTTACGCAAGATGACATGCTAATGGAAGACAACAGGCATGACCGTCCTCTTTACTATACAGGATATGTCGATTCGATGAAAGTCGATCGTATTCTGATAGATCCAGGGTCTGCTCTTAGTATCATGCCGAAGACAATGCTCGATGCTTTGAAAATTCCTGTGCATAGTCTCTCCACTACAATCACTACCATCCTTGGATTCAATCAAGGAAAGAGTGAACCTTTGGGCAAGATTCGCCTAAAACTTCAAATTGGCAATCTTCGCACAAAAGTTACATTCTACATTATTGACAATTTTGGTTGTTCTTACAACGCTCTATTGGGGAGACCATTCTTACACGAGCACAATGTTGTTCCATCAACCCTTCATCAATGTTTCAAATATGTTGATGACAAAGGCGTAGTTCGTAAGGAGGTTGCGGATCTTTATCCTTTCAAGGGTGTTGAAGCATACTGCAACGACGCTCGGATGTATAAGGATGAATTCATGAAAATCGTGTTAGCATTAGACACTGAAGAAGAACAAGAAGCGACACCTAAAGACACTCTAATCATACCCGTCAAAGGGCGAGTTTCTCATCCTCAATCTTCCAAGCCACTGGCTAGTCACTTATCAGCTCAAAAGAAGTCAATTGATGCTGATCAAGATCAAAGGGAGCTCACCTCTTCTGAGCCACTTGTTATCGATTTACGTCGTAACAAGGACAAAAAGCAGCTCACTTCTTCTGAGCCAATTGTTGTTGATCTCATTCGCAACAAAGAAAAAAAGGAGCTCACTTCCTCTGAGCCACTTGTTATCGACCTCCGTCGTAACAAACCGCCTCCACGTTCTTCTTCTCCCCTTCTTGTAATTAATCTGACTAAGCCTGCTAAGGCCAAAGGTCCTGTTGTAAATACTGATGTACAAATCAATGAAAAAGCACCTACTTTCCAGTATACTGATGTTATTTATCATACTAAATACTATTTAGATATGTTAGATAGCTTCCAATCAATTACAATGGGAGTTGTGCAATCTCTTCATACAGAGGTCTTACTCGAACACTCAGATGATTCATACTTTGTTGTCTCTTCTCGAAAGAGAGGCGAAAGTCCAATAATTTTTATTAAAGGACCAGAACAAAAATTCAGTTATACGGATGACAGTAAACTTAACGACACAGGGCGTATCCAACTCCATCGTTATAGTCAACAATCAAAAGACATCATTCGGAAAATGGGTTATGATTTCAAAAGTGGCTTCAATTACGGTAAGGGTAGACGAACTCCTATTCGTACAACTGTTCCGAAAGGAAAGTCAGACATGTACTATAGCAAGACTAAGAGAGGTCTCGGATATGCTTCTCCTCCATTGTTATCCCCAGCAGTTTCCGAATCCGACAGTGAAGAACGCTCTAACTCATCTGATTCCAGATCTTGGGATTCTGATACTAGCATTGGTGAAGTCCATAGGTTGGTCGTATCATCTAACATGGTCTCCGTTGAACTTCCAGAAGACTATGACAAGAATGTGGAAGAAAATCCTGAAACAGATCCTTGGGCTCAGCATATGGACAATCAATGGGTACTTCGCTTTGAACAACGTGAACCCCCTACTGAAGATCAACTACTTCAAGTTGATGTAGGAGAAAGAGATTCACCTCGACCAATCTTTATCAGCAAAAATCTTCCAGAAACAGACAAGGAAGAGTTGATTCTTCTTATTAAAGAATATATCGATGTCTTTGCTTGGAGTTATGAAGACATGCCGGGTTTAGATCCCAAGATTGCTACACATAAATTGAACATTTTGCCTAATGCAAAACCTGTTAAGCAACAACAGCGACGCTTCAAACCAGAAATGATGGACGCGATCGATGATGAAGTCAAAAAGCTCATTGCTTGTGGCTTCATTCGAGAAGAACAACATCCTGATTGGGTAGCCAATGTCGTCCCAGTTCTGAAGAAAACTGGCAAAGTTCGAGTCTGTATTGACTTCCGGGATCTTAATGAAGCATGTCCAAAAGATGAATTTCCTCTTCCTATTACGGACGTCATGATCGACAATACTTGTGGGTTCGAACGAATATCTTTTATGGATGGATTCTCTGGATACAATCAAATCAAGATGCATCCTGAAGATGAAAAGCATACTTCTTTCCGCACTCCTCGTGGTGTTTATTGCTATACGGTGATGCCATTTGGTCTTAAGAATGCTGGTGCAACTTACCAACGTGCTATGAGTACTATTTTTAAAGATCATCTTCGCAAAACTGTTGAATGCTATGTTGACGATATTGCTGTCAAAAGTCGTCTAAAGGAAGATCACCTCCAAGACCTGAGAACTATCTTCAATCTCATGCGCCAACATCAACTCAAAATGAATCCCACCAAGTCGTTCTTGGGTGTCTCTAGTGGCAAATTTCTCGGCTTCGTCATTACCTCTAAAGGTATACACGTAGATCCCGAGAAGATCAAAGCCATTCAAGAGATGCGTCCTCCACGCAACTTAAAAGAGCTACGAAGATTCCAAGGTCGACTTGCATACATCAGGCGATTCATTTCGAATTTGTCTGGACGTTGCAGACCATTCACTCAACTAATGAAGAAAGGTGTATCTTTCGTTTGGACTGAAGAATGTCAACAAGCATTCGATGATATCAAGCGATATCTCATGAACCCACCAGTCTTGGTGCCACCTATTTCTGGTATTCCGTTCTTAATGTATGTCCGTGCTATGGATCATTCATTGGGTGCTTTACTTGCCCAAAAGAACAAAGAAGGTCACGAACAGGCCATTTATTATCTTAGCCGTACTATGATTGGTGCTGAACACCGTTATAGTCCAGTTGAAAAAGAATGCTTGGCTCTCATGTTTGCTGTACAAAAGACGAGGCATTATATCATTGGTCAAACTATTCATGTTATATCTCGAGTTAACCCTCTCCGGGTACTTATGAAGAAACCAAGTACACTTAATTCTCGGTTGGCTACATGGGCAATCCTGCTAGCTCAATATGACATGGTGTATGTTCCACAAAAGTCTGTCAAAGGTCAAGCGCTGGCGGACTTTTTAGCGGCTCATCCTGTACCTGAGACATCTAAGCTCTATGACGAAATTCCAGACGAAACATTGGAAGTTAATATGATCTCCGAAAAATTTCCAACCTGGCGTTTATTCTTTGATGGTGCATCAAGGATTGGACCAAATGGTGCTGTTGTGGCAGGTGTTGGAGTGGTCCTCGTTTCTCCAGATGGATCAACTATCCAAAGAGCCTACTCTCTAGATGAACCTTGTTCTAACAATGTAGCAGAATATAATGCTCTACTTATTGGCCTTCAGTTAGCTAAACAACTGAACGTTGAATATCTTGAAGTATACGGTAATTCTAAACTGGTTGTTAATCAGGTTAGAGGAACCTATGAAGTCCGTCATCAAGACCTAGTACCTTATCATGAGGCGGCAATCAACTTAGCTATATCATTCAAAGATTTCTTCATTGATTATGTGCGGCGGGCTTGCAATACTGAAGCAGACGCTTTAGCCAATCTTGCAGCTGTCTTAGCTATCCCTATTAAAAGACAGCAGGTGGTGGTTATCTCCAACCGAGAACTGTTCTGTATTGAAAATAATCGTAATATTGAATTCAGCAATTTTGCTGAAGTTAATGTTATCGATGATGACTGGAGAACTCCTTTTATCGACTTCGTGGTACATGACATACTTCCCGAAGATCCTAAGGAGGCTACAAGCGTTCGTCGACGATCTCTCCGATTCTATTATAATCAAACTACTAAAACTCTCTATCGGCAAACTTATGACGGTCTTCTTTTACGTTGTCTCGCTGGTGATGAAGCTAAGCAAGTACTGCGTGAAGCTCATGACGGTGTATGTGGAGCACATCAGCCTGGTCCTAAGCTACAAGATCGCATTAGACGTATGGGTTACTACTGGCCCTCTATGGTATCGGATGCCATTGAGTATGCAAAGAAATGTCGAGCTTGTCAAATCCATGCAGACTTCATTCATCAACCATCAGAATTCTTACACCCGACGGCTGCTTCCTGGCCTTTTGAAGCTTGGGGTATGGATATCATAGGGCCCATTAATCCTCCTTCTTCTAGAGGACATCGGTTCATATTGGCGATAACGGACTATTTCTCCAAGTGGGCTGAAGCTATACCACTGACTGAGGTTAAGACTAGCAGTGTTATCAACTTCGTTAAACACCACGTCATCTATAGATTTGGTGTACCCCGAAGAATCATCCATGACAATGGACCTCAATTCATCAGTCAGAAGTTCACTAGATTCTGCGATGATCACCGGATTAATAATGTCGCTTCGACAGCATACAATCCTGCCGCTAATGGCCTAGCTGAAGCTTTCAACAAAACCATCATTAAACTCCTCAAGAAGTTTGTTTCCACTAACAAACGGAACTGGAGCGAGAAACTTGGCGAATGTCTTTGGGCCTATCAAACTACAGTCCGTAATCCAACAGGCTTTACACCTTTCTCTTTAGTGTATGGCTGTGAAGCCGTTCTTCCTTTAGAGCTGCAAATTCCTTCTTTAAGGATCGCTATTGCCAATGAGCTTACCACAGAAAATAATGATCTTCTTCGACTTCAAGAGTTAGAAGCGTTGGATGAGAAGCGATTAATGGCTCAACAGCATATTGAGCTATATCAAGCCCGCATCTCAAAGACTTTCAATCGCAAAGTTAAAGTCAGAGCATTTCAACAAGGAGAACTTGTTCTAGCAGTCAGACGTCCTATGACTATGACTCATATGAGCAAAGGGAAATTCGATGCGAAATGGGAAGGTCCCTATGTTGTAAGCAAAGTCTTCTCAAATGGAGCCTATCAACTTTCAGAGCTCGATGGTCGAATTGCCATGATGCCTATCAATGGCAAATTTCTCAAGAAGTATTATGTATAAATGTAAATGCTTGTAAAATTGTCAAACAGAATCAAGTTCATAAATAAAATGCAAATTTTATTTCATTAGATGATAGTACATAATGTTAAAGGTCACTATCATCTTTCTCTACATTGGGACGCGGGCCACTGCCGTCCTTCTCGAAGACATGATCAGCAAAAGAGTTAAGAACCTCCTTGCTGGAACCCACGAGGAATTTGCAGGCGGCCATCCTCATGGCTTCTTCTTCTTCAGTCTTTCCTGGTTCGAGCAGGAAGTCCAAGATATCCCGTGGCGGCTGGAGTGCAGACGGACCTTCGCCCGCTTTTGCCTCCTTCGGCTGGATTGGATCGACAGGGCGCTCTTCAGTGCCCTTCTCAACCTTCGGGGCGATCTCGGCCTTCTTAGATACTTCTCCGGACGACGACATTTTTATGTTGAAAAGCAGAAGTGTTCATTCCTGTCAGACTTCTGTTATATTTATAGGCAGAAGTTCCTCAAATAACGAAGAGACGGTTCATCCGTTCATTTATCACATTCATCAGACGGTTCATCCGTTCATTAAAGCCCGATGGTTCATCCGTTCATTTATCACATTCATCAGACGGTTCATCCGTTCATTAAAGGCCCGACGGTTCATCCGTTCATTTATCATATTCGTTTGACGGTTCACCCGTTCATTGTCATCCATCATTTGATGGTCTTCCCGTTCATTCATTTTCATAAATATTGACGATTCATCATCGTTCATTATCTACATCAGCAACTTGTTTTTGATTAAGTTGTCAAAATCGAAATAATAATATTCAATATATTCTGCCATGTCCATATTACCTCTGAGCAGATATAATGAATATAATTATTTTCTACAAAATTATCAAGAAATATATCATGTCTTGCACCTCTGAATATATTTTCTATCTCTATTTATTTATATCTAAATAAGATATGCAATAAATAATGGAGCCACAACAAAATGTCTTTTATATCAAAATACGGGACATTACAAAAATGTAGCTATAGCAATAAAACACAAATACAAAATCAAGAAGGAGGGACAATCAGATTGTCAATTTGCTGCTTCAAGGTCTGCAGCTCTTCTTCGTGACTAGTTGTTACTCTCATTCTTGCTTCCTCCATCCCATTTTCTTCATCAAAGATGGGCATATCCACTGTCCTGCGAGTAATTTCAGCACTATGAGTCTCGTCATACTCATTTTTCTCCTGAATTAGGACATTGAGTTGTTCAATCATAAGTCGTTGATTGGCAGTTTCTTCTTCAAATTCCTTCTGAAGGCGAATAATTTCCGCTTTCAATTCAGCAAGCCTTTGTCCTTTGTTCTCAGCTGCCAAAGTAACTGATTCTATCTTTGAGTTGAATTCAGCTGACTTTACAGAATGAGCTTCTAAAAGGTTCTGAAGGTTTATCCTTTCTATATCAGCTTCTTGGGCTAGTCGTTCATATTCAGCTTGCACCAGAGAGTCTATATTCTTCTTCTTGAGCTCTTTATATTTCCTTATGGATACTTCCAACTCATCTAATATATGTTCAAGAAGAACGGCTTGGGCTTCGTCTCCTTGGCCTCTTATGGCTTTTATCAGGAAAGAAGTGGGGTCCCTAACCATAATGAAGTTAGCTCCTTCCTTCTCTATCATTTTACGGACAAGAGATCCCAATGACTCAAAGAAACATCTGGTAAAAGATTGGACAACTTGCTGATTGATGGCTATAGTTCCAGGAGTCGAAGCTACCCCTGTTGAGGATGGGGTAGTCGGTTGTTCAATCCTTTGCTGATGAATGATAGGCTCTTTAAACAAAGGAGCCAGAGTAGAACTAGCTGCTCCTCCTGTTTGTTCTTCTGCAAAAAGTAAAATTATTATTTTACTAATTTGCCAATAAACAAAAAGATCAAATTAAAAAAGCAGCAGTCTTACCTTGATTGGATCTAACAACAACTGCATTTCCTGCTGGAATAGACTCCCGTTGAACGGAAGTAGCTTCAGTTGCGACAGCTTGGCTGCTGCCCGCTTCAGAGCCGCAAGATAAGTGATGGCTACTACTAACAACTACCGTTGGAATAGGCACCATAGCCAGGTCCCTCGGAGGTGTTGGTAGAGTATCAAGATCTGCAAGAACTACAAATGAAGATATTAGATATCAATCTATTTTAAAGAAAGAAGATTGTTAAATATCATTTTATACCTTGGGGTTCGGTAGCGGGACTCTCTTGCTGAACATCTTCACCAGCCACTTCTTCAGGGGATACTTCTATCTCGACGTCTTCATCAGGGTTAACAACCTTTTCTACTAACGCCTCTACTTCAATATCCTTTTTAGGATCCGAAGCATCGTCGGCGGTTTCAAGAGATATGTGTTCTTCGTTGTCCCCTTCAAGATTCTGTATATACTTATCAACATTTCCAGATGAAGAGCTTTCTTCATCCTTATCTTCTTCTTCTTCTTGGGCTGCATTCCCACTGTCAGTTGCGGTTAGATCCTCCTGCAAGCTATAACAATCTTCTAAAGCTTCGATCATTTTACGCTCTTCTTCTTCACAAAGAGTCTTTGGAGTAGGAGGAAGCTGAGTCGTCTCCGCGACAGGTGAAAGAGGTCGTGTAATATTTAGCTCCTCTTCAATGATGTTTTCTCTGAGTGTTTCAACTTCAGTTCTGGGGTCAAGATCTTCCCTTTGTTCAGTCTCTTCAAGGGTTTTACTCTCTGATTCAGAAATAGGTGTGGGAGATGGCATTATAAATCCTGCTGCAGCATCTACTGAAGTCAGGAGTTGTTTGGAAGAAGAGGCTTCTAAATTTCTTCTGGTAACCAACTTCTTCTTCTTTCTGTGTAGAGGTCTATCGGGACTCTCTACATTTATTGGTGCTGTTTGCTTCTGTACAGAAGTTGGTGTAGTAATAACTTCTTGATTTGTCTCGGCTAGCTGCCGAGATTGGAATCTTGTAGTCACTTTATCAGAAGAATGTTCCAAGACCAATTTCTTCTTTGCTGCAGGAGCAGGAGGCTCCTCTCTTCTTCTTTTCTTGGCAGGAGACTTTCCCACTCTTAGACAGATCCGCATTGCTGCGTTTATCTCTTGTTGGAACATCATTTCTCTTGAAGTTTCTAGGGGTTCATCCGCCGGTTCGTTTGCCTCATCATTGGCAGGGATTGATAAAGCTATCCTCCCTTTCCTCAATCTTATCGCAGAAGCAAAACTATCGACGAGATTAAAGTTCTCGGCAAAAGTATTTACAGATGTGTAGAATACCGAGTATGTAAAGAGCATCCGAGGCCCTTGAGGAGTGCTCTTTGGTGGCATAGAGAAGGTAGCCTTTGTGTTACGGGCATTGTAGTAGGCCCAAGCTCGGGCCCCGTCAATCAAGAAACCTTTGCCCTGAAGGCAGGTGATTGCGTTCCCTACGTGGAACTGATCATACCCAAATTGTCTAGCAAAACGGCTAGGGAGGTATGGTTCCAAAAAAGCATTCTTCTTCAAAGCGGTATACTAAATGAGATGGTCGAATTGTCTTCAACCATTCAAAGGCCACACGGTTTAAGGGCTGCAGTTTTGAATCTACCATGTTGGGTGGCATCTGGTCATGACCGGCCGGGAGAGGGGCGCAACAGAAGTTCCATCCTCTGTTCAATTTAAAACAAATCTACATTCACTCAGAGAGGTGTACTTCCATTTACCCTGAGAATATCTGCGCAAGAAGCTGCCATCTACTGGTCCCATACCAGGGTCCATTAAAGTTGGATAGTGGAGGAGTAACCATCCAAAGAGATAAGTGTACGGCATTTCGAGACGGGGGAATTCTTTCTCTCCCTTTGCCTTCAGCATCGAGTCAACATACAAGCGAAGACTCGCATTCAATCTGCAGGTCATTGCCGATAACAAGTCAACCTTATAACCGAAGACTAGCTTGACGGCAGCAAAAAGTACACCGCGATGAAAACGGTCCACTGCACTAGATCCCGGGACCACGAATCGTCTGAGCCAGTGTGTCAGAAACCCTGCTAACTGGGCTTCTTTGGACATGGGTCTGTAACCCATTCTCAAAAAACTCTCCAAAATGTCACCTTTCTTTAAAGGTGGATATTGATAATCATCCTTCATTTCCTTATCATAATGTTTACTTTCTTCCATCATCTTCATGACTTCCGTGTTAATCAAGGGTTTGAAAAAATGAGGGTAACATTTGTCATTTTCCTTGGTTTTCTTCTCTTCAATATGATTTAAGAACAAATATGGCAACCACTTCGAAGAATAGCAAGTGTTGGCCGTAGCACTCTTATAGTACAAAGAGCAAATTTTGTAATGGCATAGCAGTTCTTCAAACACTGCTACCATTTCTGCATTTTCTTTTCTGAGTTTCTCCAACTCGTCATTTGTGGGAACAAACTCCTCATATGGAGCATCCGCCATGGGCAAGTATGAGATGTACTTCATCTCATGGAGTGCAAACCCCATCTCTCCACCCGGGGTCATGAAGGTTCCTGTTCTGTAATTGTATCGCTCAGCCAAGGCCAAAAACATTTGAGGGTTAGGAGCAAACCCGTATACAGTGGCATGCACTGCTTGAAACAGGTTAATTTGTTGAAGTTTGTCTTGGAAGGTTGTCAGAACCCAACTTGCAATGCAATTCCATCGTTTGTAATCTGGATTCACTAATCCAGTCATTCTGATATCCTGTTCAGGGTATCTTCCTTCTTCCTTCGCAAATTCATTTGCGAATATAGGGGTTCTGACGGGCATCAGCATAGAGGAGTTTTTCGGTGGGATGCAGCTGGGTCTTAAACCTCTCAACATAACACTGTATCTGTCAGAAGAGCTGTAAAACATATCTTTCCCGTTAACCTTCTTTACAAAGATCTTCCCTGCACGAGCATCCTGGAGAAGGGTGATGTTCCAATCCATTTTCCTTGGGTAGCTCGCATGAGCATACCGTGACAAAGGAAGGCATCGAGCAATTTTAGGAATGAAGAATGATCTGTCTTCCCGGTGGACTACCATCTCCTCCATCATTGGCCTAGGCTGGGAGACTTTTTCAAAGGCGTCACCAAACAAGAATAAGGGTTTCTTGTGGATAACAGCATCTGCTGATTCCAGAGGCTGTCCATTCATCAGACACATTAAAGTTTCGTTGTCCTGAGAAATCAATATTGCCTGACGAGAAGTCGGCAGATCGTATTGAGGATAATGGACGTGAGACAAATCTTCTTTATATTCAGATTCAGACAAAGTTCCCATAAAATGTTCATAGTTTGGATCTTCATTGGTTTCAACTGCATCAAAAACAGAGGAAGATCAGTACAAGTCAAAAACTCTATTTTTCAGACAAGCAAAACAGAAGAGTACACAATCCTCAGATTGCGCTAATATGGATTGCGCAACATTAGTTTGCGCATCATAATAGGGTGCGCAAACCAATCGATTGCGCTAACTTTCTGTCAGCACAATTCGATAGATTGCGCAGGATTACAGTCTTCATAAAAATGAAGACTGACTGTTTATGCAACCAAAAACCCTAAAAAGGGTGGCGCAAGTTGAACTCATCTCTAAAAGAAATGAGTTTCGAAGATCGAAGGAAGTCAAAACACCCTAAAAAGGGGTTTCGATCGGTTTTACTACCTATCAGAGCAGGGTGCGCAGACTCATGTCGAGATGCCCGCCGAGCAACTCTGTCAGAGGATTCGGCCGGAGCTTTTCCCTTCGCAGCGGCGGTGGCGGCAACATTAGATCGTCGGGGCGCCATGGAAGTCGTCGGAGAAAGAAGACAGAAAGGGTTCGGGAATTTTTCTCTCAAAAGCACGAAAGAGGCAAAGTAAAAAAATGAAATGAAGAAGTGGGCTATTTATAGCCTTTAAAATACGAAACGGCTGCCTTGGATTGCGCCTAAGATCGGGGAATACTTCGCTTTGCGCAGACAGCCCATCATCATGCGCAACTTGATTCAAAAATTCAAAAATTCAAAGTATTTCGAAACTTTGAATCAAATCAACTTTCGAAAACTTTGAAGGGGGTCTTGTAGGTCCTAAAAAATCAAGTTGCATCAATCAACAAAATCAAGAAATCAAAATATACATCATCTTGTTGAATTGTGCAGACAACAGATTGCGCAGCCAACCGATTGCGCATTCTAATTTGCGCACACAACCGATTGCGCAAGCTGACGTGGCAGAAGTCATCATTACTAAATCAAATCAAATCTTTTCTGACAACTGACAGCGCGGATAACAAGGAGTCTGTTCGTTTCCTGCGCCGCACAGTGCTCGAGGGCGGCTGACAGCTGGCAGCGCAAACCAATCCTGCGCAGTTTGAGTTTGCGCAAACCATGTATGCGCAATTCAACTCTGCGCACTCTATCAAACGTAACTGTCAAGTTACACGTGGCATTCATGCCATCGATTGTTCATTACGTGGCAACTGTTTATGCACGATCATGCGCATTTCTATCAAATCATGCCATGTGTCCATGATAGTCGGCCCACGATCCAGTAACTATCTGCGCAAATCAATGTTGCGCAAACCAATGCTGCACAAATCATCATGCGCAGTCCAAAATAACTGAAAGTTAGTTATTTCCAGAACTCTATAAATAGAGTTTCAAGTCTTCATTCAAGAGGCAGAGCTCAGAGATCAGATATCAAGATCAGAAATCAGAAATCAGAGAGTCCAGGAGTTCTTGCCAAAGTGCTGCTGCATTCTTCCGAGACTTTTGTCTTCAACTTCAGAGGCTTTTGCCTTCAGTTTCCAGAGTTGTTTTCAACTTCAAAGGCTTCGTCTTTACAGTTCACATCGTCCAAGGGATAAAGCAATCGTCATCGAGATTGGATTCCTACAGTTGTAATTTTCCCAGAATTCTTGTAATCTTTATTACAGTTTGTATCAATAAAGTTCTATACTTTTGTTTTTGCAAACACTACCGTCCCCGTCCGACACGTTCCGAGGCTCCCCGAGTCGGTGACGACGCATCGATCCGAGTCTGAGGCCACCCTTCGGATTTCGTCATCAACCCTTTGGTATAATTTCTAACAGAGTAGTTCGTCCCTCCCCGTCGTAGTCTATGATGACGTGGTCTCAATCCCCTTCGGGATTCGATGATTTTATTTCTTGTTGCTCGTGTGTGGATACTTGGGACGATCCTCAGATCGTCATTTTGGTTACGGACCGAAATTGCGTTGATGTGTTATAGGGCCTATATATAATATATATATATATATATATATATATATATATATATATATATATATATATATATATATATATATATATATATATATATATATATATATATTTATGTTGATCGGTTATGTTGGATTTTGGTTTGTAGTCCGATTTCCGGCCTCGAGAAAATTCGTGAAGTATGTTCTGTGGATTTTGTTTCATTGGACGTTGGGTTGACTATTTTGGACTTGGTAGAACTTTGGTTATATTAAGAGGAGATCATGTTCTCTTAGTAGAATTGATTTTGGTTAGACTATTTTGGATTTTTGGATTGAAATATTTATTTATTATTGCCATTAATTTATTATTAATTATTAAATTAGTTTCAAAATAGATTCGTATCAAAAGTATATTCTTAATATAGGAAATAGTATTTTAAGTCAAAAATTCATTATTTACTATTTTGGACAAATAATATTTATCTTCCAAAAACAAAAATGATTTTTTTTACCAAAAAGAATATTTTATAGATTCTACCTATTTATTATTAATTATTATAGTAAAATTAATAACTTTCACGTTTCAAATAAATTATTTAAAACATTGTTCTTAATTCATAGTTATTACCACTTTAATTATATTTCTAAAATATTAGTTATTTCTAAAAATAAATAGTTTCCCTAATATTGCTAATAAAACGGTTTTATTATTATTTAAAAAATATTTCGTAAATTTTATATAGAAATACTAAATTAGATTTCGAATATTTTTGAGTTTAAGTGATATTTTCTATTAAATGATTTACGATAAAACCGCTACTATTTTTAATAATATTCCAAAATATATTAATTTCCGCATTATTTATAAAATACTCTTAAAATAGTTTTACCAAATTATTATATATAATTAAGTTATTATTTCTCAAATAAAAAGGACAATGTTTATAATTAAACGTAGTTGTGTTTAGTGGCTTTATTAGCTAACATTTGGAATAAGTTCTAAGAACGGATTATTAATGTAGGATTCAGAACTTACGTCAGATCCGTGTTGTGCTCCCATCTACATCATTCGGAGAACCAAGGAAAGTTTCATATCTATTCCATGTCTGTGTTTTTACTTTAATAATTAAATATATGCATCAGTTGATCTCATATAGTATCGTGACACTATTTCACCGTAGATCCCTCTCGGACTCCACATCGATTGACGGATTACTGGATTACTAGAGTGACTTATTGACTTATTAACTCATTGACTCGGAGATTGCTTGGGGGAGTAGTATAACGTCTGTGACCAAAGCCAAAAAATTCTTGCTTGTATCTCTCGTGCTAACCTCTACCAAACAGGGGGTTGAGCCGTACCGTATACTATTTGTTTCGGCTGAAACGTTAGTATACATATTGCATCTATCCCAGCCGGTCACAGGCCCTGTTATGTACTCAAAAACACTAGCTTAGCATTGCATCATATTTGACATTGAGATCATATTGCTTGTTGTCTTTACTAATATTTACAAAAACATATAAAGTTTCTTAAACTGTCACGCATTTTATTTATTGTTAATTTAGAAATGCTAGATGTAGAAGAAATATGTTTCTTGTTCACTCCTGACTGGAGACCCGACATTTTTAGGTGATTGCGATGCGGAGGAGCTAGCTTATTGTTCTTTCTACGGGCCTGACTTGGGTCCCGTAGATTCGGCTGAACCAGAACCATGAACCCCATAACCATAGATGTTGGCGTCATTTTATTTCCTTTGTTTGTTTTTCGAACATTTGTAATAAATGAATTATGATTTTGTAGTCTTGTTATTTCTATTTCACACCAGTTTCATTTTAATAAAATATGTTTATTTTTGTTAGATATTTGCCTGTTGTGTTTCACTGCTTGATACAGCTTACTGCCGTCGTCTCACAACGGTATAGGCTGGGCATGATCCGACTAGACCCATTATATTGGGATCGGGTCGTGACAGATGCTCTAAGTCTTGAACCCATGGAAGGGGGATGGCACTTAACCCACGCACCTCTCGGTGGTCTCAACGTAGGCAAATGAACCCAAAATTCTGCAAATGTAAGACCACCTTGTTGGTTATATATTTCAATGTAAGTTGTATCAAAGAAATAGAACTATGACTAATTACATGCAATAAAACGTCCTTAATACCACTCATACATGGATAGTGTTGGGTACGTACGGAAGCGTTTGCTAATTTACCTAACCAAAACCAACTCCCGTCTAACGGACACCAAACACAAGATGAAGACAAGTATATGGCGGTGACGTACGTCACCTGAACAAATCTCAACCTTTAATAAATCAGATGAAATTACAAGATTGACAGAACTCACGTTGAACTCTTTATCCTAATAGGTTCAACCCCCTCACCACTCTCAAGAAAAAAACAGAAGATTACAATTGAGATCACTCACCAACCCGTAGAAATCTCCCTAACCGAAGTTGACGACTCCTCGATTAGATCTTCTTCTTTCTTATGTCTTGGATGTCGAAGTCCTAAGAGCAAATTACGAACTTGCTTTTATATTTCCTTGTGGACAAGTACCCCGAATCTCCACTTTTGTGCTTTTTGCCTATTCTTTGTGCCTCCACCCTCACGCCATATATATAGGAAGAGAAAATCCTATTTTAGGTCATAATATATATTTTTTTAATTAGGAAACCCTCAAA
This sequence comes from Iris pallida, assembly GCA_029216955.1. Lineage (NCBI taxonomy): Eukaryota > Viridiplantae > Streptophyta > Magnoliopsida > Asparagales > Iridaceae > Iris > Iris pallida. The sequence continues at coordinate 2,332,986 of JANAVB010028397.1, read as the reverse complement.
TAAGAATCCTATTACACCTAAAATAGCTCATCAATTACACCTAAATTGCCCATCTTTATACGTCCAAACCTGTCGTCGCGATATGACGTGAAGATCTTCCTATATGGAGTGGCGTGATACGATGCCCCTGTGTCTATGACCTAGTCGCCATTATGACACATGCCACAAGGTTCCTCTGTGTCGGTCGCTGCGATGATGATATCTTCCATTGCTGTGAGATCCTCATGATCATCCTTGCCTTTGGCCTTCTCGGCTTTGAGCTTCATGTAGTTCCTCTTGATGTGACCCATTTCGCTACAGTAATAGTAGCCCTCCTTGCGGTCCACAATCGCAAGATCCCGAGAACTCTCCATTGTCCTCGCCTGTGACTTGGGTCTTCCTTTCCCATAGAAAATCACCAGAGCGGACTTCTGTGACGATTCCACTTGCTTGCGCCAGACCTCCTCATTTAACAAGTTACTTTTGATGGCATCCATCATGACAACTCTATCAGGCACGGAGTTGCTCACCAACACCACCTGTCACCTCCAGTTTTCAAAATTGAGGGCAAAATTTTCATTTTTAATATTCTAATATTATGTGATTATTTATTTATTAATATTGAATTTTGGGATTTTGGTTGATCGGGTTTGAGTTTTGTCTCATTTCGACTTCTGTTAGTGATCCGGATAGTTTAGATTCTAGTCGGGACCCAAAACTTAGCTGGACATGGCCCATAAATCCTACCAATTAGTCTAGTGCATTTAGACTAATCCCACATGACTAGATTGGTTCATTTGAAAAATTAGAACTTGACATTTTTAACCCCAATTTCTTGCATGACTTAAATAGACCCAAAGTGAACCAAAGAGGGCATTTGTGACCTTGCATATTATCCCAAGGGGGGTACAAATGTGGCCGGCCACATGGGAGAGCCCCTCCACTTCACATATTTTCCATCTTGCTCTCTTTTTTCCCTCTTTGTGTTCTCCCCCAAATCAAGAACAAAACTCTAGATTTCAAGCCCTAAAGTAAGTCAAATCTCTTCCATTTCTCTAGATATTTCTCTAATCTTGGTGCTAACCCTTGTTTATCTCTTATTTGTGGTTTTGATCTAGGTAGACCTAGTTTGGTGGTGGTGGAAGCATAGATCTTGTACTTTAACCTAAAAAGAAGTAATTTTGGAGTTTTTCCTTGGGATTCCAACTCCCAAGAGGTAAACCCTCACTCTAACCTTTGTAATTACTTCTAATTAGTGTCATTTGCATATTAGAGGATGCCCGAGTGTAGGATAACCCATTAGAAGAGGTTTGGAACCCATTGGACTCAATTTGGGACTTTCGGCCTAGGTTTAGTGTCAATTTTGAAGAAAATTCTAAATTGACATGTTTGAGTATTGCCCCTAACCTAATTAGACCTAATTAGGTTAGTTTGGATGAGATAAGACTAGGTACGTGTCCAGATTTGGATACGTGGGATCGTTTCGCGAGAAATCATGAAAATGGGCTTTTTCAGGGCTTTCGGGTTCCAACACACGGATGACTTTTTGTACCGACACTAGAATCAGAAAGTTAGCACTTAGAATAGGTTCTAATCATTATTTAGGACTCGTGGGTAGCATTTGGGTCGAATTCGGATAGGTTTGGTGTCCGTATCGCGCGGTATCGCGAATCGGACACCCCGGGGTCGCCAGAAAGGCCATTTTGCCATTCGGACCTTGTTTCTCGTTTTCGCTCATGTGCACAAGTTAGATTGCTTGTGTGGGATACGTGTCTAAGCCCTAGTGGGTAGAATTGCGAGGATTTGGGTATTCGGATAGGTAATATATATATATATATATATATATATATATATATATATATATATATATATATATATATATATATATATATATATTTCAAAAACCAAAGCCGGTGGACGACTCCACCCGACCTTGGCCCGGAGGCCGTGGCCACTGCCACCCAGCCACCTCCGTGGGAGGGAGGGCTCGAACCCGGCCCTCACCTCCGATGCACGGTGGTGTTACCAGTACACCACGACTCGATGTGCATATATATATATATATATATATATATATATATATATATATATATATATATATATATATATATATATATATATATATATATATATATATATATATATATATATATATATATATATACATTCACTAACACTAATATATATATGTGTGTGTGTGTGTGTGGGTGGGTGGGTGTTAGAGAGTGTGAAGGGAGGAGGAGAAAGATGTATGTATGTAAGTATATATGTGTGACTGTATGTGTGTGTGCGTGTGTATATATATATTCTCCTCCTCCCTTCACACTCTCTAACACCCACCCACCCACACACACACACACACACACACACACACACACACACACACACACATATATATATATATATATATATATATATATATATATATATATATATGTGTGTGTGTGTGTGTGTGTGTGTGTGTGTGTGTGTGTGTGTGTGTGTGTGTGTGTGTGTGTGTGTGTGTGTGTGTTACAGAGTGAGGAGGGAAGGGAAGAAGTATGTGTAGTGAAGAGAGAGGGGGGAAAGGGGTTGCTGCCAAAGGCAGCAGCAACAGCAAGTAGCATCAGCAGCAGCAGTAGCAGCCTTAGGCAGCAATGGGGGCACCCCATTTGCCCCCATTGCATTGCCTATATATATATATATATATATATATATATATATATATATATATATATATATATATATATATATATATATATATATATATTCTTCCTATGTCTGTTGCTCCCCCCTTCCCCCTTCTCCCCCACGGAGAACCTCGCCCCCGAAATCATGGCCGCCCGGCCAGTCCCCCCGTCGACCCCCTTCCATCGTCAGAGCCACCCGCACCCGTACCTCCCCAGGCGACGGCCGGGTCGCCCGCACGACTGTCGCAGACGGCACGCTGCCGTCCTGGACCCCCGCTCACCTCGCCTTGGTAGGAGCCTCCTCTGCAGGGCTCGCTCAGAAGCTCCAGTGGCCGCCGACGGGCCTTCCTCCGGGCCCTTCTTCCGTCATCGTCGGTGCCTCCCCCCGCTCAGATGCCCCTTCCGCCCTTGCCGGAGCTACCCCCCCACCGCCTCCCTGCCCCGGAGCGGCTCAGCCACTTCGGTGGCCCCCATCCCACTCGGTGGTGAGTTTTCTCCGACGGCCTCCTTCGGGAGACTCCGGGATCTTTGCCGCTGGGAGTCCCGGGCCGTCACCAGCTCCGAGTTCGAATTTGCCATTTCAAAATTCGAAAATCCCGCTCTCGCAAGCGCCCCCCATCTCGGGGAGCCATGTGCCCCCTGCCTTCGCGCTTATGTGCCCCATCCGGTCGAGCCGGCGTATGCGCCCCACATGAGGGGTTATACGCTAGGTTCATCCATCGGGGTTCAGAGCCATCTGCGCCCCACCCGAGGGGACATGCTTCCGGGACGGCCGTCGGGGCCCCCGCGTACCCATCCCATGCGCCTGCCCCTATCTTCCATGCGCCCCGGTGCTCTGCGCCCCCGGAGCCAGGTCGGGCGCATGCTTCCGGATCTGCACCTGTGGCTGCTCAGCCTTCATGGGCCCAGCTGGGCCTATCTCCCCCGCCTCGTGCGGCCGATCATGCGCCTGTGGGAGCAGTCTAGCAGTCTCACGACCTTCCTTCGTTGGGATCTCCTGTGTCTGCATCCTTCAGCAGGCCTACAGGCCCCACCTTTGCTCATGTTGTTGAGTGTAGCTCACCTCCGTGTGGCACCCCCTCGGCATGCGACGTTGTTCCCGTGCCACCCCCCTCTACCCGTGCGTCGGGCTCCAATCCGCCTCCGCCCCCTAGTCGCTCCTTTGCTGATGTTCTGCGCCCGGATAGGCTTCCGTAGTCGTCTTCCCCAGTGAATGGTATCGAGCTCCCTGAGCTTGAGTTTTCCACCCCACCCGAAGGTGAAAATATCAGCGTATCGTTCTCCCCCGCTGAAATCTTCTTTTTATCCTCTACCTTCTCGAAGTCATTCGTGCTAAAATTCCAGTCAGGATGCCCCAAACTACCGGTCGCGCAGGAAGCCATTGCTGGTTGGGATCTCTCCTCCCCTTACAAGGTCGTACCGGTAGATTCCAAGCATCTTTTCCTCCACATGGCATCTGACAACGACTGCTCCCTAGTCTTGGGGAAGGGCTCCACCACCATCGGAGCTCACAACGTGAAAATTGCCAAATGGTCCCCCAGTTTCAATCCCAACATCGACTCTAAGGTTATCTCGACGTGGATTACTCTGCTAAAGGTCCCCCTGGTCTGCTTCACTCCCGCTGCTCTCAAGAGGAATGCCAGCTCCTTCGAAAAACTTGTCGCTATCACAAACGAAACTCTATATCTCACAAAAGGCAACTATGCTAAGATATGCGTAGAGATCGACCTATCCTCTGACCCCCCATTATTCATTCAGCTAGATCTAGGGGGCGGGCACACCTTCAGGCGCTTGAGTACGACAACAACATCAGCTTCTGCTCGCACTGCCAAATTAGAGGCCACCTATTGAAGCAGTGCTTCAAAGCCCACCCCGAGCTCAGAAAGAAAGCGCCCCCAAAGAACCATCCCCAGAAGACAACCAATCTGACAAATCATCTTACCACTCCAGGCCCGATTCTTCCCCGCCCTAACCACCACTCCCACTTTGCTGAGAGCGACGACTCCCCCAGTCCCCTCAAACCCACGTCAACGAATAGCTCTATGGCCCCAGCCAAGATAACAGGCATCACCCTCCTCAACAGATTCGACCTTCTAAGCCCCCCTCAAGAGGAAGATCCAAACCCCTACCTACCAAGCCACAGACCGATGCAGGTGGAGTGTTAGCTGTCGGGCCTTCTGCAGAGTTCCAGATAGAGGGAGAGCACGACGGAGACCTCACCGCTAGAGCCTCGGGAGAGGTCGGAGATTTTAGGCAGGAGCAAATATCCCTCCCGGTTGTTGTAGAACTCCCCTTATCGTCCCTCCCAGCTGCTGCAAAACTCCCCTCATCGCCCCTCCCGGCCGAGGAAGTGCAGTTGCTAGCCCTTGAGTACGAAGCAAGGATCCGACAAGCTCAGGACGCAGGCTTCATTAATCCCAATAACCCTTTCAGCGCTCTGGCCGAGATCGAATCAGAACTCGCCAACACCTTGGAGACCGCCCAAGGTAGTGGAGACCCGACGGTAGACACCATCTCAGTGCCACAAAAGGGCCCCACTACTCATCAAAACATGAAAAAAAATTCGAGCCAAAGAGCCTTCGGTCACACCTAATTGCAATCATGCGAACGCTTAACATCCTAACTTTGAACGTCAGAGGGCTCGCCAAAAAACCAACCAAGAGGAGATTGACCTCACTCATCAAAATCCATCGGATTGACATTCTCGTCATCATCGAACCAAAAATCCCCAAGAAAAATCTTAAAGCCATCCAACTTCAGCTTGGCTTTCCGAATGCCATTGTCGGGTGCCATGACATTTGGATCCTCTTCTCCGACGAATGCATGTTCGGCACCGTCCTCGACTCCGATCAGGCGCTGTCATGCTGGGTGGAACACCCATCCCTCCCCTCCAGATCCCTTATCTCCGCCGTTCGCGGCAGATGCGACTTCGTCGAGCGCAAGCAGCTCTGGACCACCCTGAAGGATATTCACAGCTCCCTCCACATCCTCATGTGGCTTTGTATCGGGGACTTTAACACCATCTCCAGCAGCAAGAAGAAGATGGGGGGCCGCCCTCCCTACCAACCGGCGATGAACGACTTCAACTCTTTCATGTTTCAGGCCAACTTACACCCCCTCCCCTTCTCCGGCAACTCCTTTACCTGGTGCAACATGCAAGAAGGAGCCCGTCGCCAATATTCTCGCCTGGATCGAGCACTCGGCGACAACCGATGGATCGACATGAATCTCAGCTCCAACCTATCCCACCTCAACTCTACCGAATCTGACCACTCCCCCTCCTTATCGAGGTCAGCACCAGTACCAACCCGATTAAAAAACCCTTCAGATTCCTGGACCTCTGGGGACATCACCCTCAATTTCATAACATCGTGGCTTCCGCATGGAACTCTTCCAACAACCCGGACCCCATTATCAGAATGGCCGTTAAACTTAAGGCCATACAGCGTGCCCTCGCTTCCTGGAGTAAACTTGCATTCGGGAACATCTTCCACGAGATCAAGATCGCGGAGGACGATGTCACTCGTACATAGATTAGATTTGCCACTGATGGATCGTCAGAGAACCGAGCCACTCTTAACCTCAACAAAGCCGTCCTCAAATCTCGCCTCAAAGTGGAGACGGAATTCTGGAAGCAGAAAGCCAGATTGACTTGGGACAGTGAGGGCGACAGAAACTCCGCTTTCTTTCACGCCTGCGTTAGGGGACGCATGCATGAACTGTCCCTTCATCAAATCTCCGATGAGAACGACACCTTACTCAAAGACCAGCAGTCCATCCAGGCAGCCGCTACCAACTTTTACTCTAAACTTTTTACCAAAGACGTCGTAGCCAAAGACGATAACTTTCTGGCGAAGGTGCCTCATTTGATTGATGAGCAGGATAATGATCGTCTGTTAACCCCCCTTCTGCGGAAGAAGTGAAGTCCGCGGTCCGGGCTCTCGACGAAAATAGCGCTCCCGGTCCAGACGGATTCTCGAGAATTTTCTTCAGGTCCTGTTGGAATATCATTCTCACCGATGTGATCGAGGCTACTTTTGCCTTTTTCCAAGGAGCGCACTATCCCAAATCGATATCCCGGGCCAACCTCATCCTCATCTCCAAAAAAGAAAACCCGAAGACCTTCAAAGATTTCAGACCAATTGTTTTCCATAAATAAATTCACTTTATTTATTTTGTATCTGAGAAAATTACAACTGTAGGAATCTAATCTAGAAGACGATTACTTTATCCCTTGGACGATACGATGAAGAAAACTCGAACTTTGAAGAACTTGGACAGCAACTAGGCAATCTCTCTGTTCTTTCTGAAATTGACTGTAGTGTCTGATGAAGATAAAGAAACTCTCTTTTATAGAGTTCAGGATAACTGTCCTTAAGCATACGCTCAGGTAGTTACTTGACGTGTGCATAACTGCAGGGACGCGTGGCAAATTCTGATGGAGACACATTAGCGTACGGTTGAAAGTAGTGGAGCATATTCAGGAGAGATTGATGGCATGAATGCCACGTTGCATAACTTCTGAAGAAGTGGATAACTGAGTGTAGGACACGTGAGAACGTGTGTTAACTGCACGTTGAAAATCATTCTGAACACAACTGCTGTGATACGCTGCCTTAGAAGAAGAGTCATACGCTAACTTTTGAAGGCACATGTCTTGCATACGCTTACTTGGACAGCGTAGAACCATATAAAGCTGATACGCTCACATTATTGACAGGGAGTCGTATGGAAACTATACGCTCACTTGACAAGGAGTCGTATGGAATCCATACGCTCATTTGGTTGGCAAGGAGTCGTATGGAATCCATACGCTCACTTGACAAGGAGTCGTATGGAATCCATACGCTCATTTGACAAGGAGTCGTATGGAATCCATACGCTCATTTGGTTGGCAAGGAGTCGTATGTTTGAATAAGTAAACACGTGGCATGTTTGAATAAGTAGACACGTGGCCATCATCAATCTTCTTTGATACGCCATATCTTCCAATAACTGACAAAATCTTCTCGAGCGTCGTGACTGCGGATATGATGGCTGACAGACTGTCAAAACTGACAGTAATGATGGTTTTTACATTTATGAGAGATGCTGAGCTGTCCTCGTAAAAGACAAAACCGACTCTTCGAAAACCTATACGACGGCTAGTCTTCATTGGACAGCTGTCTTTGTACGAAAGACAAAGTGTCAGATTCATCCTTTATTAAATACATGCTGTGCTGTCATCTCAGAAAATAATAAAATATTCACTGAGCGTACGGCCTTTGGATGAGCGTATGGCTATGGCTGAGCGTATAGCCTAAAGCGTATGGCTTTGACTGAGCGTATGACTTTGACTGAGTGTATAGCCTAGAGCGTATGGCTTTGACTGAGTCTCATGTCAGCGTGTCATAATTTTCACACCCTACAAGACCCCCTTCAAAGTTTTCGAACTTTATGAATTTCAAAAGCTCGAAATTACTTTGAACTTTAAAGTGAGAATAAGTCCTGACACGCTGGCATGAGTTTGTTATCTTCCTCAATATCAGTGCAAATCTTTAGGGATTTTGTTTAAAGAATATCCGCCGTTTGAACTTCTTCCTTTCTTCTATAAATAGGTCTTCCAAAACCTATTTTATTTCTTTACCACAGCTTTTACTTTCGAGAGAGAAAAGTGCTTTCAGAAACTCAAAATCCTTCTTCCCCTTCTTCGTCTTCGACTCAACCTCCATTAATAGCGTCCAAAGCTGATGCTTCTATGAAAGGAAAGGGGAAAGCCCCTGAGGAGTCGTCTCATCCTGCCATCGACACTGCCACCACCAAGAAGACGGCCAGTCAGCGTATTTCACGCAGTGAACGGCCATTGAAACCTCTCTATGGTGAGGACGAAGATGATGAACAAATAACCATTCCCTTTTTAGGGCTCTGGTTAGAACAAAACTCAGAAAACGTATCCCTCTTTAGGGTCAATACGTCAGCAAATACGCTTCCCTCTTTAGGGTTTAGCCGTATTCCATGTTTTTCGTTTTTACGAAAAATATGTTTGGAGCGTATATCTGTAAGATATGCGTATTTTTGATAGAGATATCAAAATATGCTCTTAAAAGAATATGCTATGGCAATTTGTCTCATTGAGATACGCTAACTCCTGTGTTAGCATAATTTTTGATGATCATCTTGTCAACCATACGCTGATACGCTCAAACTGATCATAAACTGAACTTTTAAAATCATTCACTTAAGATAAACTGAGCATATACTGAACCTTGAGTCTGCCATACGCTTAAAGAAAACTGAGCGTATGCTGAACCTTGAATCTGTCATACGCTTAAGGAAAACTGAGCGTATGCTGAACCTTGAGTCTGCCATACGCTTAAGGAAAACTGAGCGTATGCTGAACCTTGAGTCTGCTATACGCTTAAGGAAAACTGAGCGTATGCTGAACCTTGAGTCTGCCATATGCTTAGTAAAAATTGAGCGTAAGTTGAGCTGTACATTTAGTAAAACTGAGCGTATGTTGAGCTGTACGCTTAGTAAAAACTGAGCGTATGTTAAACTTTATCCTCTCTTGATGTTGAAGATTTCTAATACTTTATTCTTCATTTGCAGTGGATATTCTAGCTCAGGAGACAGAATTTGAAGGAAGTGTAGGAAATAACTATAGAAGTGACCTATCACATGTTCGTTTTCCCCAATTCGATGGACCTTCTACAAGAATAGCTCTTTTGACAAATCAGGAAGATGATACTTTGCTGAACTTGATGAGTGGACTGCCATTACAGAGTATGGATGGTGTTACCCACTTGAAGCCAGCATTCCTTTTTGGAGATGCTATTGACATGAACTCCCAGCCTGCTCTCGATAAAGTAGCATATTCTTATCATAGGGATGGTAATGCGAATCAGCCCATGTATCTAACTGGTTTGACAAAAAGCATCAATATAGCTCGTTTATTCCACTCGGGTCAACAAAGACAGATGAAGTGGGATATCACTCCATCCCGACAAGCAAAGGCTGGGTGGATCGGATATCGTCAAGGGAGATTCCGCAGTGGTACTGAACCACATGTCACATCTCTGCGAGGACTGCTACCTGCCACCATCCCTCCTGAGGACTCGGCACTGCTGAAGCCAGTCAGAGTCCCAATTTTTGTAAACGAATTTGCTCAACTGAAAAATACCATATACCCAAAACAGTCTATGAGACTTACCGGCCTGGTGAACCTAGAAAATACTAGATGCACTGCTCTAGTGAGATGGATTCTGCAGAACTTTGGTACACAGTTAAAGGCGATAGGCCTATATGATGCCATTAAGTGTACTGCTTATGGTTTTAAGCCAAACCCGGATCTGTTCTTGGCGTTAGCGGAGAGATATAACTATCGTACCGGCACCTTCATGACCCCAAGGGGCGAGATGGGATTCGTCCTTCATGAAATGGCATATATTTCTCAGCTACCAACAGCAGATTTACCATATGAAGAGTATATCCCTTTTGTTGATGAAATAAATAAGATTTCTGAAGCCAACCCACTGATTCTTTATGTATTTGAAGAATTAATGTGCCATTACAGCATATGTAAGGCTTTTTATAAGGGACAAGGTGGAGAGGGGGACTCCAACTGCTATTCTTCGAAGTGGATGGCTTATTTATTTCAAGGCCGTACTGACGAAGTTCAAAAGAAGAAAAAGACTGATCAGTATGTTGGTAAATTTAAACCCTTGAGTCAAGCCGAGATTAACAGATTAATCCGGGAGACAAATCATGACGACATTATCGTCGAAGAAGATATAGACACCTACAAAGCCGGTGATAGGTTAGAGACCTATATTAAGCAGGGTGGCCGAGAATTATCTGCTGAAGGTCATCTGGCCGGTTTTATATCTCTCTGGCTAAGAAAGTTTGTAGTACCTGGCACCTGTTCAGCAGACAGGATGCACAGAGGAGTTGTCTTCGTAGCAGTCCGTCTGGTTTTTGGGTATAAGATGGATTTACTGACAGCAATGACCTGCCGTCTGAATGCTGGATTAAGGGCATACACAGACAGAATGTTCGAATTGGCAAGGAAGAGCCTTACATCCTTTCCTCGGGTAGAAATGCCCTTTACATATTTATTTGGATGGCTGCTTCTGCGTTTCGAATCTCTCATGAGTGCTGGGATGGCTAGACCAGATGATACCTTTCTGGAAAGGTACAAGCACATACCGAAATGGAGATATGACACTTTGACCGATTACAGAACTATATTAAACAGGGAAGAACTATGGAGCTTCACTTGTGTTCCTCCACCTGTTGGTTATGAGAACATGCCTGGGAGATTGATTGACGGCATTGGTGCTAATGAGTTGGATGATATCCAACATGAATGGCTAAAGAGAATCAGGCCATCTCATTTAATTTGCCGCCGTGACAACATCACTTATCTAGAGCCATATCTCCCGAGCAGATTTGCTCGGCAATTTGGTTACGATCAGTTGCATGTAGGCAATGCAACGACGTATTTTGGTTATCAAGGAGGGTTGATTGATGGTGCCGGAGCTTGGCTATATTACATTGCCAAAGGTACAGGGGCTACCTTTTCTATGCCATATCCGGTCAGCTATCGGAGAGGAGCTAGAATATTGGCGTCCTATGCCAGATTCTATGTATCAGCTAATACTTTTGATGAAAAATTTAGCATCTTAGGCAGAAGCTTTATTCATGTTGAAAAGAAATCAACCAAATCAGCCTTGCCTAGAGATTGTCATGACAAAGAAGATCCTCTGGCCACTGATGAAGTTGATGATGATGTTTTGGAGACTTTCTTCTCTGATGACCTTCATCAACCATTGCATGTACCCATCGGAGTGCTGAAGAGAGTATATCTATTGATAATACCCCGAAGAGGAAGCGGGTAAAAGTGCTGCTGGTCCTGCTGCAAAAAGAGCTACTCGAGCAGAGACTCGAAGTCGCGGAGGAATTACTATTCCAGGGAATTCTCCTGTGTCTAATCGAGTCAGAGATGTTGATGAAGCAGGTAGTGATCCAATAGACAATTATCCTACTGTTCCATTAACTAAAAATAGGAAGGAAAGTGATAGTTTCAAAAA